>WBNM01045740.1:32164-48791 GCA_013399055.1 Ramphastos sulfuratus | reverse complement strand
AAAAACCCTGGAAAAAAAAAAAAAAAAAAAAAAAAAAGGATTGAAACTCTTAAGCAAGTCTTATTACAACTTCTTCTTCCTAAATATGGCGAGAACACTATGCTCTGTGCTTAGGCCCAGTTAAGCAATCACGAAGCATTTCGGCAATCACAGATCTGTACTTACATGGAGAGCTAAATTCCAGTATCTTAACATAGTAATTAAAAGCCTCTTCACTCAGTGGAATAAAATCCATTTTCTGACTTTAAGATCAGAAAGACAGACAATCAATCTATTCAAATTAGTTTTAACCTTGACTGGCATCAAAAGGAATTTTTGTTTTAATGTCAGACTAAAAACAACCTGTTTTACAAGTTTAGTGTTTGTTTCTACAAGCACTTTACAATAAATGACAGTAAGTTGTTGCTCCTCTTCAGCAAATGACAGCAATTAATTTGATTGCGAGTGCTTAAAGAGCAATAGGAAGCCTATCAAGTGCCGGACTAGTTTAACCTTCCATAGATCTCATTCAATTCTTAATTTTGTAAACTAGTCTGTGCTGGTTTGAGCCTAACTGAAATATTTTAATAGAGAAAATTATATTACAGGCTGTGAAAAGGAAACAGTGGTGATGTCTGCTTCACTCATAGGCTTGCTGAGATGTTTAGGAATAAGAACTCAAAACAAAGATAAGTCAGTCGGGCTTGTCATCTCGGGCTGTNTGTTCCAGTGCCTCACCACCCTCACTGGAAAGAACTTCCTCCTAACATCCAGTTTAAATCTTCCCTCTTCCAGTTTAAACCCATCCTCTTCAGTGCCTTTATTAAGCCAAACATGCATTTACCCAGTCCAGAAACAACAACAAAAAAACTCAACACCACAGTTTCAGTTTTATTTCAAACACTTTGGTTTCCTCTACGAATTTTATGAAAGAGTAAATCCATTATTTTTTACATTAGCAGACTACTCTTTTGTATTAAAAGTGACCTGAATTTAGCAGTTTCATTTTTACCACATACTGAGTATCAGCATGAAAATTTATAAAATAATAGTCCCCTCAGTCTTACAATATTTTAAGTGCTGAGTAGAAATGCTGAATGCCTATAAGGAGAATCATTTTTCCCCAAGAGGGCAGTTGAGCAGTAAAGAGGCATTGCTCAAACAAGTTTTGCAAAATTTCTTTGCTTTGAGTATGACAGAAGACTAGAACAGGCTGGAAAGGAACAACTGGAGAGGTTGTGGAGCCTCCTTTGGAAGGAGTTCCTATGCAACCTGTTGTAGGCAAACCTGCTTTAGCAGGAGGTTTGGACCGGATCCTCAGAGGTCTGTTCAATCCTTGCCCATTCTGTGAGTCTCACACTGGATAAAACCTTGTGCAACTTGGTTTGATCTCATAGCTCACCCTGCTTAGGGGAGGATATTGGACTGAAGAGTTCCAAAGGTTCTTTCCAGCCTGAATCCCATAGGTTCAAAGAAGGTGTTATCTGAAACTGTTTATCTAATAATCATGGAATTGACATGAAATTCTATGGAATTACTCCTTTAATACAACTCGTCAGAACGTTCATTGAAAAGAAAAGTAAATTACATACTCAAAATGGAAGCTTCATTACAGCCATAATCACTGTGGCCTAAGTATTTTATCAATACAGAAAAATGGGAAGAAATCCCACTCTGAGTTGGAACAGTCCTACGTCTTGCTAACGGCTACAAATCAAATCTCCTGAACCACATTCCCCAACTGTTAAGTGTCTGACATAGACCTGTAAAACACATTCTCTTCTGCATTGCCAACACAACTGCCTAAAACACCAACTACAAGAAATCTAAGTTCAAGTTGAAAGAAAAACAAGTATGCTTTATTTTTTCCAGCTCAGTAAGTTTAGGAAATTAATGTAGTTAAACTACTATAAATAAATGCAAGCAACTACCCTGAGATCTGCAAATAAGAAAAGTTAACTTCCAATAAAATATTTCTCTCCATTGTGGCTGAAAAATTATCTATTACTTAGATCTGTGTAAAGATGGCATATGGAAATACTTCCACCCAAATTATACATAGATCAGGACTAATCTAGAAGCTTAATAAAGTAAGGTTGAATGACATAGAAAAAGGTTGAATGACATGCAGATAATACCTATTTTTTTTCCCTCAGTTTATTAACTGTAATTTCTGTTGTGCAAAATAGTCTGATTCTTAATTTGTTCAGTTTTACTTACTTTGTGTTTCTATTCATGTTATGAGGCTTTAGTCAATAAACATGAGTCAGTTATAAATTTAAATACATCAGTAAAACACTTTGTTTTGGAAGAACTTTTAAAAGCTGGGGATGGGGAAAGCTATTTTTTTCATCAGTTAAAGATATTAAAATATTAATATGAGTGTATTTAATTTATAAAAGTTCTTAAAAGAATGAACAGAAGTAGAGCTTCTTTACAGTAATGCAGGGAGAGATGGCAAATTTGGCAGTGCAGAGACTACAAAAAAAGAGCCACACATTTTGGTGAAGTTGGAATTTCTAGCATAGCGCCATTTAGAATCCCAGTTTTAAAAATGGTCATACTCACAAACAAACTTTTTTTAGGTTGCCAAACAATCCATTTAACTGACTCAAGACATAATCAAGAAAATCCAATTGCAAAACATAACCATTCTCCTGACAAATTACATCTCTTGCTATTGTATTGCTATTGTTTGCCTCTTTTTTTAACTACCAAATAACTAACAATCTTAGCCAATATATGAATAAAATGGAATAGCTTCGAAACCAATCTTGGTCAAAAACCCATGATCACTTTCGCGGCTTAACAGATTGCATTTCACACAACTGAAAAATTCCTTGGATTTGCTAGTGTTTGGAGTACAATTTCTTGTTCTTTAGTGTTTCCAAACATACTGTTCAGAATTGCATAATATATTTCACTTCACTTTGGCACGTGGTTGAAAGAGCTCATAGGGTAGACGTTTCTTCGCAGAGAATCTGGACAATGAGTATTTGTCAGCATTACTTATGACCTTGCAATTTTTAAGCAGGACTAACTGTCCTAAAATTACAATATAAGCAAATACCTTTCATTACAGCTAAATTAATGTGCAAGCTAAGGAACTGCCTGTACCTCTCCCTCTCTATTTATCCAATCATTTAGCACTCCCTTTTTCAAACTGCCAAGAGTAATAAATGAGAGATTTGCCATGGGTCTGGCTGAAGCAGTGTGAAGGCCATCCAAATGCAACCTCAGTGCTATCCAAAGAGCCATCTTAAAAGGTCTGGAAAAGAATCACACTCATCTGGAAGCTGAATGTGACCAACTCTATAAAACACCAAGTTCCACAGTTTTCAGAACACAACCTGAACAAAATGTTCAGAAATAACTAAGATAATTATAATAGTCTATTTAATAATGAGCTCCTCATGCCCTAACATAGTATTACAAATGCCTACAACAGAGTTGGCTCCAACAGAAGCACTGGATTGTCAAGACGTATCTTCCCTTCAGCAACTCAGCACAAAGCTAACTTTAAAACAAAGATTTGTATACAGTCATCTGGGAAATATTTTTTGGCAGTTTCTATACTCCTAGTTCTGAGATTAAAGCACCTTCTCATTCAAGACCATAACTATGCAACTGAGATTATTGACAATGAAAGATCAGCTGAATCTGCTTAGTGTGTGGCAAAACAGGACTAAGGTCACTTGTACTATCATGTTGATACATTACAGTAATTTCCTCCTATGTTCAAACCATTGCCCAGACTCTTACATTTCCCTGGCATCAGTGTTAATGTATGAAGGCCTAGGAGTCTTCCCACAAAAATCATGTAGGTCAACATGTTCTATAAACACCAAACTGTATCCATGGTAAGTCTTAAAAGCTACATCTCAACTTTGGAATGAACCTAACAAATAAAATGCATGAGAATATACCTTAGATACATGCTTTGAGTATTCTTCCTTCTCCATAGATTAAGGCGACGGTTTGACACTCCAGTTAGTCTTATACAGAATCTAATGCCATTGCTAAAAGAGCTCTTATGTTCCATCATTTCTGAGTAATTAAAAAAGTTACGTGAATTCTAGACTGTTAAAAATTACACCTCACTGCAAAACAGGGAAATTCTACTTCAAATACTATGGAACTTTTAAAACTACAACAGATTAGAAGTTATCTCAACTTTTTTGCAAATAACTTCTGATTGTTTTGTCAGAACTTCTTTTTTTAAAAATGAAAAAACTTTACTTGAAACAATGCACTCTTTCACAGGTAACCATTTGATAAGCTTCACTGATCAAGGCATTTTCATCTTACTATGAATGAAACTCTACTGAAGCCTATTACGGAACTAAAGATTTAACCATCAGGTCCTGTTGGGTGCAAGTTGGGAAGTGGAGGGTGGAGAAACGTATGTTTGGGTGTTACAACTGTTTTAACACCAACAGAACAGTTGAGAGGAAAAAAAAAATGTTATCCAGCTGCAGTAACAACCAAGACTGAGACAAGAATGTAATAACAGAAATTTTGTCAGAGTATGACTATGATATTCTTGTTCTAATGAGTAAAAGTACTCGGGATTAATTCTATGCTGCATTTTTAAAAGGAAATCTTAAATACAGATGACCTTGGCGCCTTAGTGACTCAGAGGGAAGAGTGCCATTTACTGCAGCAGTAACTTAATTATAATAAAAATAATAAATCAAATACATGTTATTAAACAGAAAAAGAAGTTTTAAGTGAACGTCAAATGAACTGAAAACCTAATGCTTATTTTGAAAAGTTAATGCAATGTATATGATTACAAAACTGTATTTCTGTACAAGTGATCTAGTGTTTCAGTCAAACTAATACTCATGCCTAAAATATTTCTGAAATATTTCAGATTTCTAAGTAATTTAAGACCTTTAGTGTCCAAATGGAAGATATCACCTTCTGCATATTCTGCCTCTTTAAAATCCTTCAGAGTTGGACAAAGAAACATGAGGATGCTTAAAATTACACATCAAGTTATGTCTGTTGTTCCTTCCTTTTTTTTTCCCCTCTCTCTCTTTTTACTACGTTGGATGACAAAATATTAAAACAAGAAAAACATAAGAAGCAGTAACAAAAGATATTAATTTATTTGACCTCTGGACTAACACACTTGTTAATAATCCACCTGCAACATATGAAAGCCTAACTTTCAAGAAAATTTAACTACTTCTAGAAATACATGCGGTTGTCAAAAAAAAGGAAAAAACTGCATAACCTTGAAGAGTGTTTTGCTCTCACTTTTTGCCAAATATAGAAGGATGTTTGAATGCTTGAGAGAACTAGGGTTGTTTAGTCTGGGGAAGACAAGACTGAAAGAGGATCTCATTGATGTTTACAAATACATGAAGCATGGGTGTCAAGAAAACAGGCCAGTCTCTTTTCAGTGATGCCCTGTGATAGGACATGGGGCAATGGACACAAAAGGGAACATAGGAAGTTCCGCCTCAACGTGAGGAAAAACCTTTTTGCTGTGAGGGTGACAGAGCAGCGAAACATGCTACCCAGAGAGGTTGTGAAGTTTCCTTCTATAGAGACTTTCAAGACCTGTCTGGACATGTTCCTGTATGGCCTGCCCTAGATAATCCAGCTTTGGCAGGGGGTGGATTCTCAATGATCTCAAGAGGTCCCTTTCACCTCATAAAATTCTGATTACAGATGACACTAAATTGGATGGTAATGCTGATCTGTTTGAGAGTAGAAAGACTCTTCACTGGCACCTGGACAGCATGGATGGGCTAGCATCAACTGCACAAAGTTCAACAAGGCCAAAAGCTGGGTCCTACACTTGGGTCACAACTACCCCATTCAATGCTACAGGTTTGGGGGACAGTGCCTGAAAAGCTTCCTGGTAGCAAATGATCTGAGGGTGCTGGTTGATAGATGGCTGAGCATAAGCCACCAGTGTGTGGCTNAGTAATTTAAGACCTTTAGTGTCCAAATGGAAGATATCACCTTCTGCATATTCTGCCTCTTTAAAATCCTTCAGAGTTGGACAAAGAAACATGAGGATGCTTAAAATTACACATCAAGTTATGTCTGTTGTTCCTTCCTTTTTTTTTCCCCTCTCTCTCTTTTTACTACGTTGGATGACAAAATATTAAAACAAGAAAAACATAAGAAGCAGTAACAAAAGATATTAATTTATTTGACCTCTGGACTAACACACTTGTTAATAATCCACCTGCAACATATGAAAGCCTAACTTTCAAGAAAATTTAACTACTTCTAGAAATACATGCGGTTGTCAAAAAAAAGGAAAAAACTGCATAACCTTGAAGAGTGTTTTGCTCTCACTTTTTGCCAAATATAGAAGGATGTTTGAATGCTTGAGAGAACTAGGGTTGTTTAGTCTGGGGAAGACAAGACTGAAAGAGGATCTCATTGATGTTTACAAATACATGAAGCATGGGTGTCAAGAAAACAGGCCAGTCTCTTTTCAGTGATGCCCTGTGATAGGACATGGGGCAATGGACACAAAAGGGAACATAGGAAGTTCCGCCTCAACGTGAGGAAAAACCTTTTTGCTGTGAGGGTGACAGAGCAGCGAAACATGCTACCCAGAGAGGTTGTGAAGTTTCCTTCTATAGAGACTTTCAAGACCTGTCTGGACATGTTCCTGTATGGCCTGCCCTAGATAATCCAGCTTTGGCAGGGGGTGGATTCTCAATGATCTCAAGAGGTCCCTTTCACCTCATAAAATTCTGATTACAGATGACACTAAATTGGATGGTAATGCTGATCTGTTTGAGAGTAGAAAGACTCTTCACTGGCACCTGGACAGCATGGATGGGCTAGCATCAACTGCACAAAGTTCAACAAGGCCAAAAGCTGGGTCCTACACTTGGGTCACAACTACCCCATTCAATGCTACAGGTTTGGGGGACAGTGCCTGAAAAGCTTCCTGGTAGCAAATGATCTGAGGGTGCTGGTTGATAGATGGCTGAGCATAAGCCACCAGTGTGTGGCTGAGAAAGCAAACAGCATCCTGGCCTGCATCAACACTAGTGCGACCAGAAGCAGCAGAGATGCAATTGTGCCCCTGTACTTGGCACAGGTAAGGCTACACCTCGAAGACTGTGTTCAGTTTTGTGCCACTCACACTGTAGTGCCCCTCACTACAAGAAGGGCATCGAGTTGCTGGAGCATGTCCAGAGAGGAGCAACAAAGCTGATGAAGGGCCTGGAGAACAAGTCTTACAAGGAGCTGCTAAGGGAACTGGGACTGTTTAGTCTGGAGGAGAGGAGGATGAGGATAGACCTCATTGCTCTCTACAACTATCTGAAAGGAGGTTATAGTGAGGTGGATGTTGGGTCTCTTCTCCCTAGTACCAAGTGACAGAACAAGAGGAAAAGGCATCAAGGTATGACAGGGAAGGTTCAGGTTGGACATTAGGAAAAATCTCTTTAGTGAAAGAGAGGTCAGACATTGGAATAGGCTGCCCAGGGAGGTGGCAGAGTCACCATCCCTAGAAGTGTTCAGTAAACATGTGGACATGGCACTTCGGGACATGGTGTAACTGCCACAGTGGTCTCAGGTTGATATCTGAGCTCAACAATCTTAGAGGTCTTTTCCAACCAAAATAATTCTATGATGCTATGTTATGTATCTATAATCTTCAAAATCATTAATTTATGGAATACAAATTAATAGTTCATGTTTATGATCCAATTCCTAGTGTGCTCTTTCTACATTTGCACAGTGCAAGATATATACCTGAAATTTAGTCACTGAACATTATTAGAAATTAAGTATGGTGAACATTGACAATGTCTCTTTGAAAAGCATGGGTATATCCTAAATTTTGTTCTAAATTTGATCTCAGAAACCAACTCATCTTTTTAAAAATGTTTATTAATAGACAAACACTATTTCAATAAAGAGATTGACTAAAACAGAAAATTGTCCTATCATGCAAGTTCCAGAAGTATCTTCTCCTCTGTGATATTGTAAAGGCAGTATTTACAAAGAGTTAAGTGATACTACTCCTACTCCAAAACATTTCAGAGTATATACACAAAATGCAGTTTTGTCACTAAGTCCCCCCAAGCTGCTATACCACACAAAAAACCAAACTACACAATTCCCTGCCGTGAACAATCAACAGAGGGGGTTGAAGAATGCAAAATGAGGTAGAAAGGCAGTCATAATTTAAATTCTGCAAGCTTCTAGGCATTAAAGAATAGCTCTTTCACACGGACAGCTCTTCCTTGTAGGCAGTTTGCCTCCCACAAAGAACTTACGTTACCATACTTGGAGGATCTGAGCAATCAACTGGAAATGAAGCTTAGATAACAGTATATACCATAATTGCTTACCAAAATACTCTGTCAGATTTGACAGAATTACAGTCTGAATTTTGTATTTGCTAATAGTGTTTCTGAGAATAAGGAACTCTCAAAACAAAAAAACTTCCACACTGGCAATTGGAAAAGCAGAAAGGTGCTTCAATAGGCCTCAGCCCTGACTGACTTTTGTCAAGGTCAATGGACATGAAAACATTGAAAACATTTACAGTATAGTATGCTATAGAGATTCTTTATTTCTAAAATCTTGGGTAGGAAATTTTCACAGATTTACTACAAATACAGAAAACTAAAACAGTAGGAAACTGTCTTACTGGAACCCATGCAGAACTCAAAAGCCATGTGAACACTGTAACGGTACTTGCATAAATGTTCCCTTTTCAGTCCTTCAGCTCTGTCACCACATTTTTCATCCAAGTAACTCAGCCTTACTTGTGTTTCACTATCTTACTGGGAAAATGCATACCAGTACAGACAGATGACACTTCATTCAAGTTTAATCAACAGCAGTTTTACTATTGCCGTTTTAAAAAATGTTTTTAGAAAATCAGCTTTGCTTCCAAAAATTTCATCTGTGGAAAACTTCAGAAATACCTGACCCTGTCTTTACAGCTTGTTCCAAAGCCATTCTATGATTCTACAATTCTATGAAAAAGCTGTATTTGAAAATATGAAGCAACCGTGAGCTGGCAGTCTTGAATTTTACCTTACCAAATATAACAGGAAATTATTCAGTAACTAATTGAGAAAAATATGTGCATGCAGTAGGAGACCATCAAGATTTTGTTTTGAGAGCAACTACACCATTATGTCTCATATAGTGTTCACAGAGTCTATGCTATTTAAAAGAAAAAAAAAAATAAAAATTTCTCAGGCCTGGTTTCAGCATCTAAAAATGACAGTACATGCTGTGCAAGCCTTAAGGGCAAAACGACAGTCAAAAAAAAAAAAATCAGATAAAGGAAGTTACTTTTCATCACATTAAGTTCTCCAGGATGTATCATTTAGATGCATATTTTTATATCACACAACCAGTGTTACTGTGGACTTCTTTTTTACCAGAGCACTGTCAGACAATCACTATCTCCCTTCCTGATCTCTGATGATATGGTATGATTTCCCCCATTCCACACACACACACACACACACACTCACACTCGTAGTCACTCACCCTTTATTCTCTTTTCTTCAAAACCCAGGCAGTATAAAACAAAGAAGCAGAAAGGATGAGAGGAAAGCATATTGCATCAAGTGCTGATGCACTGTAGATACCAGTAATAATTTTGCTTCTTTCTTGTAGTGCTGTCGATGCACACGAACTTTGTTAAAGGGCTTCAGCATAGCACTCCTTAATGGAGATTGTTTTTGGGATCCAGGACAATAGCATCTATCTATCTCTACCCAGGCCTGAATCCACCCTAAGCAATTCCAAACAATCATCCACTTCTCACAGCAAATGCTGATGTCTGTCTCAAAGGTATCAGGCATGGAAATATTTTTCAATAAAGCAACCACAGCATCAGGGGCTCTGACAGCTACGGCCTTCCTTTGCAAGTAATTACCCACTTGGTAATTTTGACTAAGCTGCTGCTAGTTTTGATCTTTCAGCTATAAAGGCAAGTAGAAATAAAGAAGATTATTTGCTTGCTTATTTATTTTATGAAGTTTAGTATATGCAAGTGAAACTCTTCAACCAATTAAGTGAAAGACATTACATAACACAGAGTGTGTGCTCGCAGATCAGAAGGCCAAATACATCTCAAGCTGCATCACAAGAAGCGAGGGCCAGAAGATTCAGAGAAGAGATTCTGACATTTTACTCTGCTCTTGTGAGACCTCACCTGGAGTACTGCATCCAGGTCTGAAGCTCTCAATACAGAAAGGATGTGGACCTGATGGAGCTGGTACAGAGAAGCACCATGAAAATGATCAAGAGTTTGGAACACTTTTTCTAGAAGGACAGGCTCGGGGAGCTGGAGTTTTTCAGCCTAGAGAAAAGAAGGCTCTGGGAGACCTAATAGCAACCGTTCAGTACCTGAAGGGGCCCTACAAGAAGACTGGAGAGAGACTGCTTACAAATGCCTGCAATGATAGGCTGAGGGGCAATGTTTTCAAACTAGAGAAGAGCAGATTTAGATTGCATGTTAGCAGCAAGTTGTTTACCATGGGGCAGCTCTGGAACAGGTTGCTCAGGGAGGTGTTTGAGGCCCCATCCCCAGAGATATTCAAGGTGAGGCTCAACAGGGCTCTGGACAACCTGATCTAGCTGAGGATGCCCCTGCTGACTTCAGGTGAGTTTAGACTAGATAACCTTTAGAGGTCACTTCCAACCCAGACCATTCTATGATTCTAAGAAAATAGCTAGCAGGCTAGAAGGGAGGTTTGGCCTACTGCAAGAATAAAATGGTCTGTCTCAACCTAGGGCACCTGAGGAGAAAAGAAACAGCTTGCTGTTAATGAATAGGGAGATCTTGGGCATAAAATACAAGTAAATCAAAGGCAAAAGTTCTAGAACTAGAGTACTTAAGGTACCTACATGTTATGTAAACATGCACAGGCAAGAATAATTAGTTATGCCTTCCATTTTCAAATTACATTACTGTGAGTTGATCACAGTAGACCATGCATTCCTATTTGATAATTATTAAATCTGAAAAAGGCAGATTGTTTGAAAGGTTCACAGAAGCACAACACTCTTTACACTACATACAGTTCCTTAAACTTCATAAAAATATACTGTGCAACTCCAAACAATCCAGTTTTCTGTGTAGAGAAATGCAAGCTACTAAAATAAAATCCATTCTCCATTTTCTAATCTAAAACCCCTTTCCTCAGGATTGAAAAAAAAAAAAAATTTTTGGATCAATACGACTTGGAGTTTTTTATGTCTGGGGCATAAAACTCAGTATGAAACTAGAATAGTTGGCCAAAAGAAAACTGTACAAAACTTAAGTATTTTAAAATACTGTATCAGTACCAATGTTCAACAGAAAAGAAGTAAAGACAAGTGATTTAGGAAGAAGCATATGCTCCTCCTCACAGTTCAAGTTTATATGCTTAACAGCCACAAAACATCCATAAATACAGCACCTGATCCTGTACACCATAATGTGCTATGTAAGGATTTCTACAAAAGCCGAGGTTCCAATCCCATTTTCCTCCTGATTTTGCAGAGTTACACCGC
Organism: Ramphastos sulfuratus; assembly: GCA_013399055.1. NCBI lineage: Eukaryota > Metazoa > Chordata > Aves > Piciformes > Ramphastidae > Ramphastos > Ramphastos sulfuratus. Next base: position 37,298 of record WBNM01045740.1, on the reverse strand, counting down.
TTAAGACAGTCATGGCCCTTAATCTGTTACTTCTTGCAGATATCCTTCCCTCCAAATACTACATTAAACTGCCACTTTGCATATTTGGGTATCTTTGATACTGTTACACTTGACACAAAACTATTTCTTTTTCATCATATTTCATTTCTTAATTTATATCCAGATATTAACCTGGCATCATACAAAGTACATTATCTATGAAAAAAATCACAGTACTGGATACAATGGAAGCACTAATTACAGAAATTAAGTATTTTGCTGTGAGCTAAAAGAAACTACACACTGACAGTAATGATAAAAGACAAGTTGGCAAAACAGCTTATCACAAACCTATTATCAATGTCTTGTCTCTAAAAATACACACTGATAGATTCTATTATATACTTGCCATTTTCAAGCATTAAATAAATTTACAACTGTGTACAAAATATGACATTAATGTACTCATACAAAGAAGGTTCACACAATGAGGACTTGACATTGTTTTACCAGGTATGAAAATGTTTTCCCTCTGAGCCTCTGAACAGACTATAGAGACTGCACACTTTCTAAACACATCCAGTCATGGGACAACAGCACATCCAAATGCAAAGAAAGTGGTGTGGCAACAGAAAGGTTGAAATCCCTTAATGAAAGATCCAATGGGGAAGGAAAGAATTTTGCATAAGAAAAGCCATCCACAAGACTATAGAGTACAACAGGAACTGAACTCTCAGACAAAGAGCCCTGATGAACCCTTCAGCTTTGTTAGTTTGATATATATTGTGGAGTGACATCTTTGGAATTAATTCAAGTACTACTATTATGAATCTCTTGTCTTTAAAGAATAAAAATATTTCTAAAGTACACATTTATCTTACACTGCTATGAGTCTGTGATTCCAAATAACTGTTTAACAATAGAGCATTTTATTTCTGCAGATGAGGTGATTTCAGAAATAGGACACTAAAACACATCTGTATCACTAGTCCCACAAAACATTGCTCCAGACCACCTCACAGAAAATAATTCCATCCAGCTGCACCAGACACTTTGGGAACAAATGATTCAAGAATCTCTTCAACTTGCAGCCGGGGAACAGAGGATGCAGCTGAGTCTTGAGGACAATGGAAAAGCTTATGGCATGCATCACTTGCAACATAAAGGTGGATCAGTAACAATGTCCTTTAGCAGAAGGCAAGAGCTCAAAGATAGGTCACTGAAGAAGTAAAAATAATTTTGGAAGCTTAAAGAAAACACTGTTAATATTCTGATTTTCCTTCCTAGTTCTTCAAAAGTCATACTACTTGAACTATATGCACATCAGCATGACAAGGGAAAAAAGAAAAAAAAAAAAAGAAGCAAAGTCAGAAAAAATTGTTTTTTAAAACTAACACTATGACTGTAAAAGAAGTCCTAAGTACTACTGTTTCAGAGAGTGATACTCTGGTGTTTGAGGCAGAGGCATCCACAGGGCTTTCTTTGTTTGCTTTAAGGTGTGGAAAGGAAAAGAGGTCTTGGGTGTTGTTGCCCATGCATGCATGCAAACACAATGTTCTTGTGTTCCTTATCCTCCCTTCCATACACTAAATCTAGTTGTTATCACCCGTAAGCAAGAATAAGAAAGTACTCTGCCCTCTATACGGCCCGAATCCTTCAATATGATATACTTGTGGAGGACTAGGAGTTTTAATATATGTAATTGTGTAGAGCCAAGTTAATATTAAAAGCACTTGGCACAAGCACAAGAGTTTGACCTGTAGATCAAAATGCGGGACTTCAGCCATAGTAAATACTCCTTCTGATAAGTCAGTAAACAAAACTACTTAAAAAGAAGTTAAATGTAGAGAGGTCACAGGCAAGGGAAGATAAAATCATGCATTATTCTGATGACATAAAGGTGTTTTGCATGAGGCTGAGGAAGACAAAAAGCTTCTTTTACAGCCAAAGGAGTCCCACTGTATAATGTTTGATATCTAACAGTCAAATGTTTTTAGATTATATTTTGAAATTTGCTAATGGTCAGGGCAATCATAATTTCTCCATTACATAAGAAGAAATATCTAATTTATTGAAATAACAGTGCCTGGGAGATGTTGAGATATATGACTTTCACTATGATTACGCATTAGCACAGTATTCTAATTTACTTCACTATATGATTTTCAATACTCCCAGAAATATTCTAATAGAACGATTCAATTATCCAGAATGGTTTGGGAAGTACGACTACACTGCAGGGTTTGACATACATAGACTTCACTACAATATGCAGAAGAATCTTGTTGTGAAGATCTATGCTCTCCATTATGTCCAACTATGGATGATGTATAAAGGGCTCAAACCAGTTCCTGATGAACCCTATAGTGGTACACAGCACATCCCCCTGTATCAACGAGTGACTGCTAGGACAAGGGTCCATTACTTAAGCATTTTATGTATATTGTTTTTCTTTCTCTTATCATCACACTGCCATTTTCAGTCATTGATTACTTCAGAACTCATGGCATTGAGTTTGACCAGGTGCATCTTTATAAGGATGTATCTGATACTTTAAGAGATGTACACGTGAAAGGAGGGATCTGAAATGAATTTTTAACAATCTGTAACCGTATATTCTGGATGAGGAACAAATCTATGTTGTTGGTTAACAGGTTAATCAGAAGAAACTCCTGATTACTGCTACGCATAACAAATAGTGACTTTACTGCCATTAGAACACAGTGTGTATGTGTATATGTATATATAGATAGATATATATATGCACATACACACACACACATATATATGTGTGTGTATATATATATGCGCTATCACCAAAAACCATTTCACATTGTGGTGTAAAGATTATTAAAGGAAATCTTAATCTTTTGGCAGGGCAAATGCATACTGAGAAGAAATACCCTCCCTCTTTCTGAAGGAATGCAAGCTCTCTAGGACATACTTTCAGTGCTTGACTGATGAAACAGTTTCAACTGAGGGTAGTGGAACACTGAAACAGGTTGCCCAGGGAGATAGTTGAGGCTCCGTTCCTGGAGACATTCAAAGTCAGGCTCGGCAAGGCTCTAAAGCAACATGATCTAGTGGAGGACGTCCTTGCTCACTGCAGGGGTGTTGGCCTATGTGACTGTTGGAGGTCCCTTCCAACCCAAACTATTCTATAACTTCTATGAACCCTTAAGAGCATAATACTTTAGTTATAAGGACACAAGATAGACTTCCAGTTCAAATCTAAGAATGCTTTCACCCCACATGATGAAAAGCAGACGAAAGGAGGTAGGTGTAAAGGTGACCAAAAGAAAAAAATTGTGTTTTTCAGCTTGATATACAAAGCAAGTAATCTCCTGCAAATACCAGTTTTGTACATTGATTTGTACCTTCAGAATAACTTCGTTTAGTATGCAAAGCAAGTACAACATATTTGAAAAGTTATTGTGAAAGTACAAACCAAGTACTTAAACCCCATCCAAAATAATTTTAAATCATCGTTTTCAGCTTGCTTCCACTAATGAAAGAAAAACAGAAACAATTCTGACATACAATTATATTGAGAAAATTCACATTGTAATATGCTCTCAAAACTTAGTGACTTCTGGTACGAATTTCCAAGTCAAATTATTAACAGCTATATATATGACAGTGTGAGTTGACATCACCAAAGGGCTCCCTTCACGGGGTCTAGTATTTTTTGTTCTTAATTACCACATTGCTGGCATCTACTGTCCTGACTATATACGATAATACATGTTAAAATAAAGCATTCACATCCCTAATCATTTCACAATTTGATGCATTTAGGTAAAGTTTCATGTTTATACATAACATGTTAAATCTAAACACACAAAAAAGCTTAACGTAATTTTTAAACATAAAAAAACGTATTTTTATATTTGTGACAAATAGTTGAAACTGATCTTGACCACTGTTCAAATCTAGTTCAACAATGCTCACAACTGAAAGCCACTCCAGGAAATGTAAGAGGGAAAACATTCAGTACAAAAGACCCATACACAATGTGCCAAAGCATCAAATGCTAGAATATCTTACTATTGACAAACTAATATTTTGATTCACTAAACATATTACAAAAGTGATCACTCACAACTCAAACTAAGACAACTGAAAATAAATTGGAAGGGGGGGGAGGGGAAATTAACTTCTTAATTAAATTCGTTAGCTCAAGCTTGTGTACACTACCACATGCATCCACAGTGGTAGGCCCTAGCCATACACACACATCAGATTGTGGATATCTCTATAGAGTTCAAGACCTAATTTGCTACAGTTTTGAAATACTATAAATAATGGTATGTATATTCAGAGTTTTTAAAAAAGGAGTGTTTGGGATTTTACATAAGTGCTTTTGTGGATGATTAATGACCAGTGATCTAAGAAAGCCATTTCATCACACAGCATTAAAAGAGATGTTTTTATTCACACTGTTGATAATGTAATTGTTTGCTTGTATTAGCTCAGACAGTAGGAGTACAGCTAGAAAGGGCCAAATAATCAGACGCACAAAGAGCTTAAAATCTAGAAGTGAGTGAAAGATAAAGTATAAAAAGAGCAGAAATTGTTGTAGTTGGTGAATATATTCCTATTTGGAGTACTCTCAAGTGCTACACCTCACCTATTGACAATAGGTCAGTATGGCAGCAACAGAAAAAAACAATGCTAAGAAGATCTGAAACAGCATGTGGAAGACCAAATCTCCATAGAACTCAATAGTCACTAGAGGGGTTTACAAATTCACGTTCAATTCTTTACAGTTACCCTATCATTCCTTCACACATGTTGCAAAATAAATGGTTTGGTAAGAATTTCAGTTAGTTCTCAGAGTCATCTCATCTTTGTATTTCAGCAACCATATATTCCAGTAGTTACTTCATACAATAAAGTTTCGTGAAACACAGATCTTTAGAAAGCTACCAATTAAGAAAATAATTGAGAAACACCAATGGTAATTTGATTCTGACTATACCATATGTAAATGGACATAATTTCACAGTTACAGAATGTTAGGGGTTGGAAGGGACCTCAAAAAATCAAGTCCAATCCCCCCGCAGAGCAGTATCACCTTCAATAAGGTCACATAGGGATGCAGGTTTTGAACGTCTCCGGAGAAAGAGACTTCACAATCGCCCTGGGCATCCTG
>WBNM01045740.1:13211-29699 GCA_013399055.1 Ramphastos sulfuratus | reverse complement strand
AGTAAATCTAGTGTGTAAAAGGAAAAGTTTTATTTGTAAACTACAGAGAGGGCATTAATATACCATTACTAACAACAGCAAATGTAGTTTGATATTTTCTTGGTTTACCCCCGTGCATTTTTACCTGTTAAAAAATGCATTTCCTCATATAGAGAAAGACTTCAACTAGGGGCAGTAAGGAGTTTCACTGCCCACATTATGTGCATGTAGATACTCTCAAGTTTTCTGTTTCAAGAAATAATTCCACTTAGTAAGTACATCTTAAGAGATGTTTGTGGGATTGCACTCAAAATTTCTCTCTTCAACTGAGATAGGAGAATGTTATTTTTCTTCTTATTCAATATTAAGTATTTCAGTCTATTAAAAAAAAAAAAAAAAAAAGAAAAAGGGAGAGAGGGAAAAAAGGGGGGGGGGGAAAAACCCAAAAACCAAAAAACACAACACAACACAACACAAACAACAAAGGTAACAGCTTTCAGGAGCTTGAAGTCTCCAGCCAGAACATGAAAGTCTGAGCTTTATCCTATGACATTTGTCACTCTTGGATTTGGTAATAAGTAAAATGCAGTTTGAAAACATTTTATCCATGTGGAATGGATTTTGCAAACTGGGTATACCTTATACCTTTTCCACCCTTTTAAGCCTCAAATTTTATAAACTAAATCACAATACACATCTAACTGACCAGCTGTAAACTGAGAGTCAGCTAAGGGCATCAGAATTTTAACAGCCTTTGTATTGATTAGAAAACATTCCACTCACACAATATGCTTGTTAAGTAGCTGCAAATCACCTTCTGGTTGACATTTGCCAGGCAATAAGCAATTTTTCAGATTCACATTTTATTGTTCTGGGTAAGCTTCCTCAAATCCCACAGAGTCTATTTGATCCCTTTCAGCTACAAAATCTAGGGATAAATTTTAAAGATGTAATTTGCACTAACCTACATCCTCTAAAACCTCCCCCAAAAAATTGCAGTCAGGAGGAGAAATCTGAACACTTCTGGCCATATTTCAAGGTAACAAAATAAACCATGCAACATGTGCATGTCTAACTTTCACAGAAAGGGTAATTACGTAATGTGCCAACCACTTTGATTCCCAACCATCTAACCTATTTCTTTATCACCTGTGTTACCTAATTTTACTTCCTACCATCACTTCACAGCCTACCACCTCTCAGCTCACAAAAAGATACACGGAAAATTGATGATGGAGAATCATCTATTGAAATCTTTATGTATGTTTTTCCCCTACAGTGAACATACAGGGCCTGCAATCTTGGTACACAGATCTAGACCAATGTGTATCTGAAGCAAATCATCTGCACATGGAGGCCTTATATTGCTATAATGGGTCAGTTGTTAGGTTGCATCTGTCAGCCACAAATTCTCCTTTGGCATTCTTAGGGTACTTGTCTCAAAGAATATGCCTTAGGATAGCAAAGACTCTCAAAACCAGTTTGACACAAGAGTAAAAATACAAGAAATGTGGTACTGGTGCTGTAGCTAGCAACATACTGATTTTGTCAGTGGTCAGTAGCAGATCTCTAAAGAACAGTGTAAGTAATTTATCATATATAGAAATACCAGTACAAATACTCCTATTGTGCAAAGCACCATGCACACAATACCAAGTACCTTACCACCATCAATCTACTGTAGCAGAGTTCTAGTACATTTCAAGTACGTTTGGCTTTCTTTTCAAATACATTATTTTGAATATGCAAACAAAATTTTTGACTTACACTCCACAATGTTCTGGGGGGTGGGGCTCTGAGTGTGGAAGTATGAAGAATTTAATGTTATTGTTTGGAACGTGGGCACCCAGCATTTTAAATATCTCTAGAGGAAGACCTTAAGGGCAACATACGTATCTCAGCTTTTCAACTCTCTCTCTCAAAAGACTATTCTTACAGACAGTCTCTAGGACACTAAGTCAATTGACTTATGAATTTTGCACACAGGAGGAAAAAAAAAAAGATAAGGAAAAGCAGTCTCCTTTCACGGGCTTCAATTCACTCCAAGAAAAAGCGGCATAAAAAACAGTGGCAAAAACTGCCTAATGCACTAAAAGTCATGGAGATAAGAAGAAAAGAGATATAACTGAGATATTTAAATCAGAGCTCTAATCATCAGTGGAGGAAGAAACTACAGGATAAGGATTGGAGACATGGCCTCATGGGAACAGAAATACTTTGGATGTCCAGATTTATTGGCAAAGGCTTGGACATTTTCCTGAGAGAGAATATGAGAGTGACTTGTATAGATAAGAAACCTTTGCAACAAGTTAAGAAGCCCAGAAAGTTAAGTGGAAAAGTGCCTCAGGAAAGTAGCCTAACAATTTTGGACCTGCAGAAGAAAAGAAATGTGCAGAGGCCTGGCTGCTCCTTCCTCACTACCAAATGCTTCACCAATGCCACATTAGTACAGAACCTGATAGGGAAATGTTACTTTTTATTACGGAGCAAAAGTATATTACTAATCTATATGCAATTAACTTGCAAAAGGACAACCGTGCTCATAAAATACGATTTCTTTTAGGACTGCTATCAGAACAATGCTACTACCAAATCACCCAAAGGAAAGGCATGATTGTGGTCAGCTCTACACAGGTATGCAAAATGAAACAAGGAACTTTTTGTTTCTCTGAAGTATCTACAGCAATGCCAGAAACATAGCAGCTCTTTAGATTTTGAACCGTAAGATTTACTGGAGTTTAGGATCGCTGCCATACACACCTATTTCTGCCTCCTTAGAAAAACTAGCAGCACTGCACAGAGGATGCATATCTCACAGACAAATTAAGAGTACACCTTGCCCATGAGGGTGCTTGAATGAGGGAACTATAATCTGTGAAGTATTATGAAGTTAGTCTTGTAGACATATAAATAAACATAAACTTGTTTTGTAAAATTTCTCTCCTTGAAAGATTAGGAAAAGTCACCATTTGTGTAATAATGCTGACGCCTCCCGCATGGGCTTTAGCACTACTGCTAAAGACATGTTGCATATTAATACTAAGGCTAATGCCACAGCACATCAGCAGCCACATCACACATCTCAGCAATACACTTAGTTAATTATCAGTACAGTGGTATCTGGCAAAAACACAAGAGTCTGTTGAGAACTTATTCACTACCTCGCAAACACTAACATGTACAAGCCTATTTAAACCCCATAGAAAAAAATCATACTCTGTGTGGCACTGAAGGTCTTTATTGATGCCAGTCTAATGCACAAATCAATAAAGGCTTAATCAATATAAATATCTTATAGCTCTGATTTTTTATTCAAGTAAATAAAGATACCTCCAGCAGAGCACATCAGTTCAGTGAGCTGCAGAATAAATTGTTGCTAAAGGAGTAGACCACTCAAGTGGACTCCAAATAAAATATTTTTATGTTTCAAGATACTGTTAAGTCATACATTCCAGAAGCTGTGTTGTCAACCTAAGTGCAACTCAAAATTACACTATACTATACTGTACTATAAAATTACTGTAGCCACATTGAAGAGATCTTAATGCTCTTTTTCAAGCAGGGCAGATTTGGCTTTCTTTAACAAAACAAGACAAACAAAAAAAATCCAAAACAACATAAACCAAACTCTTGGTATGTGAAGTTATAAGCAGGAGATGCCATTTTCATGAAAGAAGTTTGAGAATTATTATCTCTTTAAGTGTGTAAGGTTTCAAGTGTTTCTCTGTTTAAAGTGCGTATTTCTAAGACTGAGTTCTTTTAGAGATACGTGCACACACACATAGGCTTCTCAACTTCCTTCTGAAAATTTCCTCTCTATAAGCTGTTTAGTACAGCTTTTACTTGATGTACTGACACAGAAGGAAGCAAATTAACAGCTCTGGATCTTTCCTCCCAGCAGGGAAAGACCCATACCGCAAAGTTTAGAAAGCCAGTCACAACTGCAATTTGGAAAAGCAACTATTCAGTATCCAGGCAAATCAAAGTAACCATCTTGAGCTACGTAGAAAAGTAATACTAAAGAATTCTCTGGTTATTAAAGAAGAGGNGCAGCACCATGAATACAATGGCAGAGAGCACCTTGTGCTCCCTGCTCACCCCTTTTTATCAACACAGCCCAAGACTAATGAGCCTTTGAACACAGATTAGCCAATCAGGATGCCACTTTGCCAAGCCTGACCATATCAGGTGAGGCCAGGGTTTTTGTTCTGTTTCCCATGCGGTTGCTTCCCCCAGCACAGAAGGAAGGGGAGCAGAGGAACATTCCTGGGCAAGCCAGAGTCCTTAGACTCAGTGGCTCCAGGTTCTTTGTCTTCTTTCCCACAGCTGCTTCTCCCCATAGTAGAAGGGAGGGGGGAGGGGGAGGAGCAGAAAAACATGTCTGGGCAAGCCAGTACACGTGTAAGCCAATTTTGGCCTGCTTTAGCCTACCATGACAGGGCCAAAAAGGCATTTTTAAAAACTTTGGTGTCATTTTCACCACTTCTGCTGCAAAGTGTAACCTAGAACGCAACCCTCTGGTCCCTACTGTTCTGTGCAGGTGCACAAGGCAAAGAAGAGTTTTGTTCATAACATACACGCTTGCAAGTTCAACAAGGTATTGCTGAGGTATTCCATCACAGAATCACGGAGTGCTTTGGGCTGGAAGGGATCTTCAAAGTTCATCTAGTCCAATCCACTCACCCTGCCTATGTAGACATCAGGGACACTCACAACTAGAGTAGATTTCCCAGAGCTCTAGACAACCTGACCTAGAATTATTCCAGGGATGGGAGCTCTCTTGGCAACCTGGGCCAGGGTCTCACCATTCCTGGTAGAAAAAATTCTTACTTGTATCTCATCTGTGATTCCTAATAAGATCAAGGGAAGGAAGTAATTGACTGTAATGGAAGGAAAGTTGGCTAAGTATTCTTCAAAAATAAACCTCAGCGTCATAGTATACATTTTGATCTCTGAAGTTTTGTGTTTTTAAGGTAATCTACGAAGCCTTTATTTCTTAGTGAGTTTCTGAAGAAACAAAGAAGAAGCAGGCAATCAACGAAGGTTAAAAAAATAAATATCAAAAAAGAAACAAGAACTAGCTTCAAAAAAGGCAAATAGGTAATTCTACACTAGGGGTGGGATGCACAAGCAAGAATATACAGATAATCTCAAAACTCTTAAAATGAGAAATCTGAAAACCTGACATACTAAAAAAAATATACTATTACATCTGTGATGTAGAAATACCAGAACCAAATGTAAAGACTATTTTTTTGTCTACCAAAAGACTTTAGATAAAAGGATCATTGAAGTTTTTCTCCTGGTTTCATCAATTTTTAACATGAAAGAATTTTAAGGATTCACTAGGTTTATCTAAAGTGAAAGTCACTTTATGGAACAAAGAGGTTGTTTTAATAGCATTACACTAATAGCTTCATAATTAAAATCTATCTGTTTAGTATTTTACTTTTATCTGTGTCAAGAACACTATTTGGACAATTACAGGATGAAATATTAAAAAGTCTAAGCTATAAATATATATAAATATACATTTTTTTTAAAAAAGCCATTTCAAAGAGTGAAAACTATACAGCTTTGTCCATATTTCAGATAGTTGTTGTAGTCGCGAACTTGAATACTTAGCTAGGATAATATTTTCAAACATATCAATTACTCACTAGAAAACCTGGTTTTGATCAACACAAAACTACTCATAATGTTGAAGTGAAACTTTTCTACTTTACATAAAGTAGGAATACACACAGTGACTAAAAATGGTTGGCATATCAAATTCAATGAAAATGTAATTATTCAATACAAAGCAGAGCAGCATCAGTGGGACAGATTAAGGAAACTGTTTTCAAAATGCTATTACAATGGATAAAAAAAATAACAGTATTCAGTTGTATAAATACAAATTCTTTCACATAGAAGAGGTTAACACAGATCCCTTCAGCATGTTAGGAGACTAGCTATACTCTTTCATATATAAGGTATTAACTATCTCATCAGGTGAGAGATACAAACTAGAGTGCACAGAAGTCTGTTATCATTTCAGCAGTTACACTTCAAGTTAATGGGTTTACATGCTTATGTTACCAGATTTATCTTTACTCATTCCAACCTAAAAAAAAGAAAAGTCCATTCTTCACATATGCTGATACATTTCATTAGTAAGAGCCAGGATAGCTGGGAATTTCAGTAAAAGTCTGATTGATCCATTCAATTTGATTAGTGCAGTCCTTGGGCTTATTTTTAGGAATTACAACTATTGTAGTAAATAAATAAACACAAGCATTCTTCACAAAAGCACATGTAACTGAACTTGAAAGTTCAGTGATACAGAATCACAGAAGCATTCATGTTGGAAAAGACCCTCAGGATCACCAAGTCCAACCACTATCCCTACTCTACAAGGTTCACCCCTAAACCATAGTCCCAAGCACCACATCCAAACGACTTTTAAATACATCCAGGGTTGATGACTCAATCACCTCCCTGGGCAGACCATTCCAATGCCTGACCACTTTTTGCATGAAAATTTTAAACCCACATTGTTGCAGCTTGAGGCCATTCCCTCTTGTTCTATCACCAATTACCTGTGAGAAGAGACCAGCATCAACCTCTGCACAATGTCCTTTCAGGTAGCTGTAGACAGTGATGAGGTCTCCCCTCAGCCTCCTCTTCCTCAAACTAAACAGCCCCAGCTCCCTCTGTCACTCCTTATAAGATTTATTCTCCAGGCCCTTCACCAGCTTTGTTGCCCTTCTCTGTACTCGCTTCAGCACCTCCACGTCTCTCTCATATTGAGGTGCCCAAAACTGAACACAACACTCAAGGTGTGACCTCAGCAGAGCTGAGTACAAGAGGACAATCACCTCCCTACTCCTGCTGGACACAGCACTTCTCGTACAAGCCGGGATGCCTTTGGCCTTTCATGGGCACCTGGGCACACTGCTTGGTCATATTCAGCCATTTTTTGATTAGAATACTTTACAAAGATAGTTATTGTGAGCACACAGACACTACACTGAGGCAATTGTTGGTTTAAAATATAGGCATATGCTTAGAAGTGTAAACTTCTTAGAAGTAAATTCCAAAGTTATTTCTATAATTTATGTTCTGTTTAAAAGACAGCACACACAAGTCCTAAGTAAACTCTGCATCATACTAACACAATTACTAATCTCCTCTAATGAATAAAATAACTCCTTAATGTGTACTGCTTCTTGATGGGGAGGAAAAAAAAAAAAGTAAAGTAATTTTCAATGGATAATATTCATTTTTTCTGAAAACTTGCTCCTCTTGCAGTTAAAGACCTGAAAGTTAACACTGACTTCAGTCTTCATCTGGAACACAGAACTGTTCATAGCTATGCTTAGAACACCATATCAGAAGAGGGAAGACAGTACAGAATATACATTAATAAGAGTTATTAAAGCATAACAGTGAAAGAAAATAAACAACTGGGCTTTGCAGTGCCAGAGTAACACTAAAAAGCAGGTTACTCAGCTACACAACTTATAAATATATATGCTGCGGGGTTCAACAAATGCAAACACACCACCTACAGATTACAGTTTTTACTCACTACCTAAATTATACCAGTAAAACTTGATATGTAGAGCAGCTGTAAAGATGTATTTAATCTCACAGGTGAGCAGCGCTAGTGAAGGTATCTCTAGGGAAGCGTATGCAAAAAGCTAAGCATAAAGAAAGCCTTTGTGAAAAATCAAGATCTTANCCCAGTGAGGATGGTGAGGCACTGGCACAGGTTGCCCAGGGAGGTTGTGGCTGCTCCCTCCCTGGAGATGTTCAAGGCCAGGCTGGACGAGGCCTTGAGTAACCAGTACTAGTGAGAGGTGTCCCTGTCTTATGGAAGGGGGTTGGAACTAAATGATCCTTGAGGTCCCGTCCAACCTTACCATTCTATGATTCTATGTAACAGCAGCCTAATCGCTCTGAGAGTTAATCATTCCAATTGTTACTATATAGTATTAATAACCACATGCAACAATTATATTTAATATACAAATGAAAAAATACATGGAAGTGATTATCAGTTTTCCTCTCAAAACAAAATTTGTTGCTTACACATAACAAAACCAAGTAAAACTCTCCAGCTTCAAGAAAACACCTTTCATGCAAAATTCCTGAAAACATCCACTATTTTAATCACTAGTGAAAAATGTTTTTGCAGCGAACACCATTACTCCACAAACAGGCCACATATGAGGCAGTAAAGCATCTGTCCTGGAAAGCAGAAGCTATAATAAAAACATAATTTCAAATTAGTGCTGCTGCACCTGCTGCTATTTAAACAAAATAGGAAATAATGTCCTCAAACAGTGAGGAAATTTGTCTCCTAATAAGGTACAGTTTTCTAACTGTAACTGCTAAGGACCAAGAGGAGGAAGTTTACCAGGACTGCAAGACTACAGTGCAAGCTTTGTTGAATTTATCACAGCAATTGTGGAATAGAATGAAACAAATGGGCCCACGTAGAGGCCTTTAAGCTGCCTATTAAAACTGTCAGTTCTCATCTTAATTAAGCGTAATAAATCAAAACAGTTACAAAGTAGATTTTTGATGTTCCCCGAAACCATAAGAACCTGTTTTTTGGCATAAATACTATTACAGTAGTTGAGGTTCTAGTTTGAAAATCTTACTGAAAACACCATATATGGTTAACAAATCATTTTCCACACTGTTTTTTTTCCTCAGTAATCTTGTTGTTTTCAATTGCAAAAGCATAAAACATTCAATAGGATTCAGTTGTTAAACCGAAATACTTTGCATTGGCAATCACGAATTGAAAATAACAGCAGGAGCAAGTCATCTGCAGAATCTGGATGTATAGTTGTATAGTCTGATATATTTAAGACAAGACATCTATTAGTTTTAGTCCTCTTAAAATTACCTGTTGATTGCATGACTTTACAATTAGCCTACACATATGTAAGGTAAGAACACAAAAGCTACAGAAATAAAACAAAATAAACACAATACTTATAATGATCATACCTAGTAATAAGAACCGCATTATCATGGTGGGCAATCCCATTTTCTGGAATGGTGTTTCCATCACTTTGGTGGGAGAGAATGGATTTCTGCCACTTACAGAAGCTATCGAGGGACTTGTCTGCATGGTGGTTTATCTCCAAGTTTGGCTGCAATACAACATGCATACCAGAAATGTTCCAAACAAATTACTAAGGTCAGTTGTTAAGCCTTTTGAAAACTAAAATGGGACTATAGTTTATAAGCAGTAGTTTCTAGGAATAAACTCTTCTTGCCAGATTTTATCTCTGTGAGATCTGACCGCAAGTTCGGCAGTGTGTTACCAAACAGGCATTCTTTCTGCTCCAACTTTAGTAATGATTATGGCAATACCAAAAAAAAAAAACGAATTTTTTTTTTTTAATCAGAATATCAGAATAAAGATCTTAAAATAAAACATCCCCAAAGGTGTATCAATATTCACCTTAATTAAGAATAGGTATCTTTGAGATGACACACGAGGAACACACATTTGAACCGTTTCAGTTTGATTAAAGTAGTGAAAGATTACAAGTACTTGTACTGAGATCCAAGCATTTCAAACAAAAATTAAATGAAATCTAAATTGCAGAATAACTGGTGTTTCAGGGATATAAAACTTTAGTACAACAGATCTTACCTGATCTTCAGTGAGGACAATTAAACGTGTCACTATAATATTCACAACGTTTCCTAGACTGGAATCACGATAAAGTTTGGCAACCTGACCTCCAGAAAATAAGAAAAGGCACAAAGTCAGACAAGAAACACTATTTGCCTCCTAAATGGTTAAAAATTAACCTGTTTTCTCACTCAATGTAACTTCATAATGTTAATTATCACTTGAGTAAGGTTATTTTTAGACCAAAAAACAACCATTCACTATAACAAACTTCTTGTGTCACACTTATCAAAACTCTATACTTTGTTTCATAATTCAGCTAGCACAACTGGCATTTAGACTGCTAACTTAAACAGACCAGAACTGTACAAACCAAATGTAATCACCTTAATGTAAAATTAACAATTTAGAAGTGAACACGGGCGTACTTCTTGTCAAAAACCATACTGCATTTTTCACAAAATGCTAACATTTGCTGTATTTTCAGGTACTACTCATGACAATATTTTACAGTTACTTTATCATTTCAGTACATCTATACTGTTATGAACACAGAGAGGGATGAAACTTACAATATTCATTACACTCAAAATGTAGTGTTCAATGTCTTTGCGACCATGGTATCCCACCATCATTTTGTCTGCTACTACCAGTGTTTCCACAAACCGCTCAAGGCTTACTGATCTCTTCTGTCGACTGTGACTACTTAATGTCTCATTGACTGGAAGTGAAGTTGGAAAAGCAGATGCATCACTCATCCACCAAGGGTTACCGCTTCTTGTGAGGTCTTCTATGAACCAAAATAATTAAACATTTCAGAGGGGTCACTAGTAACACTCATTCAAATGCAACTGTTCTATTTTAAAATTACCACCTTCAAGACTCTAGAAAGAACTCTTTCTTGAAGCAAATAAAAATGGTTTGCATATCCTTTTTTTAACTTTTAAATTTTTTAAAATTTATTTATTTTGCAAAATTTGAGATAATGGAAAACCAGCTCTGAGTTTTAATACTCTCAACTCAGCTTGACTTTGGATAAGAAATTATCAATCTTATCTTAATTTTCTCCGATTCTGCACATTTGTGTTAATACTAAAGACTAGTTAAAATTAAACACAAGTATAGTTCAGAATTTTAACAAAAAGAACAAGACAGCTATAATATTTGGAAAGAACATATTGGAAACCAAAAATTTGAAATTAAGGTAAAATATGTCAAAATATACTAAAGAACTAAAAATGCTGACAAAGCACTAAAAGCAATTTTTATCGCAGAATCACAGAATTGTTTCAGTTGGAAAGGATCATGTCCAGATGTAGATCTAATGCCACAGCCATTAAACCACATCACCGAGTGCCAGGTCACCATGTTTTTTAGAATGTGTCTAAGACATGACTCCGCCACCTCCCTGGGCAGCCTATTCCAAAGAGCAGACTACTCTTTCACTGAAGAAATTTTTCCTAATATCCAATCTAAACCTTCCCCGGCACACCTTGAGGCCATTTCCTCTTGTTCTGTCACTTGATCCTAGGAAGAAGACGCTAATATCTACCTCAATACAGCCTCCTTTTAGATAGTGTCATGGAAGATACATGTCCTCGCTTGCCCGGGCATGATCCCATGGTACTTTCTCTCTGCCTAGGGTGGAGGAAGCAGAGCACAGGGAGGAGACAAAAGGTTTGGAGACATCCACTTTGAGGGTCCGAGACTTGCCCAGATTTGTTCCTCCAAATAAGGGAAAGCAAGCTCCTGACTTCAACTAATATGGTCAGGTTTGGCAAAGTGCCATTCTGATTGGTGAATTTGTGTGGCCAAGGTGGCCACTACATTCGAGCAAAACAATAAATAGGCTTCTGCCACATGCTTTTCTGCTTTTGCTTTTACTTTTGCTGTGCCTGCTCTGCCTGCCTGCTCTGCTTTGCCTGCAATGACTTTCAAGACACCGACAGAATTCCCTTCGAGTTTTGGATACTGTTTGGATCCTGTGAGTAAATATTCAAAGCCTCTCTCTAAGAAATTCTGTAACTAGATTCTATTGTGCCTTTCTGCCTTAGTAGCAGAAAGGAGCCTCTCAAGTCCCTTGGTGGGCAAAAGGTATAACTGAAACCAAGAACTTCTTTCCAGTTTTAATGTTTGCATTTGCTAGTTGTTTCTTAAAGTGTTCTCGTTTTGCCTGTTCCCTATGTGTATAAGTATCCAAACCGTGCATTTCAAACATTGTAAGTAAGTTTTCTGGTGAGATTTAATGTTAATAAACAATTTTTGCAGTTATTAACAATATTCGCCTGGATATAAAAAATAATATTGAGTATTAATTTTGCATAATTCCATAACAGATAGTTGTACAGAGCAATAACATCTCCGCTCAGACTCTTATTCTCCACACTAAACAATCCCAGTTCCCTTGGGTGCTCCTCGTAAGACTTCTTGTCTAGATCCTTCATCAGCTTTGTTGTCATTCTCTGGTCGTGCTCCAGCACTGCAACGTTCTTCTTGTGGTGAGGGGCCCAAAACTGACCATAGTATTTGAGGTTTGGCCTGACCAGTGTCAAGTGCATGGGCACAATTGCTTCTTTACTCTTGCTGGTCTTGTTGGCCTTCTTGGTCACCTAAGCGAACCACACTGGTGAGTCATGTTTAGTTGGCTGTCAACCAGCACCCCTATATCCCTTTCTGCTGGGCAGATTTTCAGACACTCTTCCCCAGGCCTGTAGCATTGCATGGGGTTGTTGTGACGCAAGTGCAGAACCTGGCACTTGGACTTGTTAAACCTCAAACCTTGATGTATGTCATGGTATTGATCTAGCCAGTCCAGATCCCTCTGCAGATCCTTCCTGCCTCTGAGCAGATCAACACTCGTACTCAGTTTGTTATGACCTCAATCTCCTTGTACGTATCACTGATCAAGATATTAAATACAAATGGCCCCAGTAATAAGCCCTGGGGAACACCAGTTGTGACTGGCCACCAACTGGGTGTAACTCCATTAATTTACACTCTTTGAGCCTGGCCATCCAGACAGTTTTTAACCCAGAGAAGCATCCACCCATACAAATTTTGCACTCAAAGATGATCTGCTCCATGACCTTCCCTGGAACCAAGGTCAGACTGACAGGTCTGCAGTTCCCCAAGTCTTCCTACCAGCCCTTCTTGCAGATGAGCATCACATTTGCAATCTTGAATCAACTGGGATCTCCCCACCTAGCCAGAACTGCTGGTAAATGACTCAAAGTATGAGCACTTCCATCAATTCTCTTAGTACTCTCAGGTGTAAGTCATCCAGCACCACATACTCGTGTAAATCTAAGTAGTGCAGCAGGTCACATCTCCTCTTGCACTATGGGGGCTTCATTCTGCTCCCCATCCTTAACTTCTAGCTCAGAGGGCTGGGTATATAGCAAACAACTGATCTTAACTACTACAAACTGAAGCAAATAAAGTATTGAGGACCTCGGCCTTTTCATCATCCTTGACTACAACATTCCCATTGCATGCAACAAAGGACAGATTATGTAGAAGGATTTCCTGTTATCTTAAACACTCCTTTTCTCCTGACGCTGCAAGAAAACCTCTCTATTCGTCCAGCCTGTCTGTCTTGCCCACCAACTCATCTGTCAGCACATGGGAACAGCCTGCTCCTGAACTTTGAAGAGCTGGACACCTTGGTCCTGCCAAGTCTTGGGACTGCCCCCCAAAAGACTCTATCAACAAGTCTCCAAAACAGACCAAAGTCTGCCTGCTGGATGTCCAATGTGGCTGACCTGTATCTTTACTTCTCCAATGATTGAGAGCTTTGAACATAATTGTTATGCCTAACAGTTCTCAGGCCACATAAATTATTCTTCTCTTCAGAGAATTATCAGATTATGTTTTAGTCATCCTGTGAATTAACTACAATGGGAAGTTTAAATAATTACCATAGTTATTCTAAGCATTAACTTTAATTCAGACATGCTTATTTTCGTACTTATTTTCCATAAATACATTTTAAAAATCTTGCACATGGGAGATTAAGAACTCAAACCATTGTAATTATCAGCAAAACAAACACTACAAATTTATACTGAATTTGAATTCCTGTCCTCATTACCAAAGATAACCGCATGCAGTAAATAACTCTTTTCCATAAAGATCAATGCAGATCTCAACTTTGAGCTTATCAACGTATGTTATTAGTCTGGTTTTATCTAAGCAGGATTTCAAAACACTCAAGGTGTTCTTGCTAGCTGTAGATGAACATAAAATAAACGTTCATAATTATCTTAACAAGACTAAGTGAACAATTTCTGAGATGCATCATTACTTCCACTAAAACCAGTTCGGATAAGGATGGCTTGAGCTAGGATTAGTACCTTCTGTGAAAAAGCAATGCTTTATGCAATTCAACTAAGTACACCATTTAAAAAAAACGGTAACTACACCACAAAGAACGTCTGTTAACATCAAAACTAGCAATACAAAGCTTCAGCATTCCTAATGTTCCAGTGTTTCCTAGTTTTTGAGCCCACAGGGTTGGCTTTAAAAGCTGTGTGCTTTAGAAAAGCCAAAAAACTATGATAAACCTGGTAGCTGAGAAAATACCGGTAACAAAATTGCCCTCATTCTGCAATGTGCATAATCCACTTTAAAAACTGTATTTAGTATTAAAGCCTGTTGAAGATTCTATAATGAATACTAGGACTTCTCCTGTTTGTCACCTCCATTGTAGGAAATTCAAAGTTGCTTTAGTTGTTCAGAGATTTTCATCTCACTTCAGCAGAGATTTAGGAATGTCTGGAATTTTCTCTGACAGTTTGTGTACTAAAGTTTTTTGGTTTTTTTTTTTTTTAAAAAAAAAGAGTCTTCATTTCCAAGTAACAATTGATGATATCGGAAGGCTTCTGATGCTCTCAGAATGTTAAAGGTACTTTAGAAACTCAATAAAGCTTCCATGTCAATTCCTAATTTTTCACTGAAAGATGTAAATCTATTCTAAACATTTAAAAACTTATGAGCTCATGCAGAAAACTTTCAAAGAAAAAAAGAAAATATTATTGTGGACCCATCTTGATAGCGTCTGTCAAACAAAGGTCTCAGAGGTCTTCACAAAAACAAACATTTCTCCTTTTCTTATCAGGTAAGAAGCTTAGGCTTCAGCTCATCTCAGAGTAATGGTAAAGCTGGAAACAACCCTGAGTGCTTAGGGCTCAAACTCCCAGGATCTATAAATGCTGGTTTACTTTAAATACACTAAATAATGCTGACGGAGTATTTTTAAATAAAACTAAAACATGAAATAGAGTCTACAATATATTTCACAAAAATATTTCTTTGTCAAGTTATGTCATTTTTTCCACCATATTCCTAGATTAAAAAAACTAAAATAATTTAACTTCCTTTAACATAAAATGTAATTATCGAGAAGTTTTAAAAATGCAAAAATTGAAACTAAAAAAAAGAAAACTTTAAACCTCCCAGAAAAAAAACCCTGTTATTAACCCTAAACTAATGATTACAAAAGCAGCAAACTAAGTTTTAAACTGCCAGAGAAGAAATCCAAGCGTGTGTTCACATGGAGCTCTCAGCAATGGTATCTGAGTTTTCCCATGTCAGTCCTCTAAAAATGCCACATGGAGAGAGAGAATGTGAACAGGAAAAGATCTCAAAATGCAACAGAAAGCTGCTTATAACATGCAACTTTGAGAATATTTTTAAGAGTAGCATTCTGTTTCTGTTTTTTTTCTTACTATTTTAACGTAATTGTTTCACATATTACAAGCATTCTTTTTCATTTTAGAATACATTGACTGTAAAGCCTGCCATAAGTAAAACCACTTACACAAGCAGTATATAGTAGAGTCATCCCTAAATAATCTGCCGCTCTGCAACTTTCATATGTCAACTGTTGTTGTTTCTCAATCCTATCCAAACACAGCACTCAGCAAGATAAATCCAGCGGCCTCAAAACACATTGAAGCAATTCAAATTCGACAGTGATCAACTTCCTACCAGGACCTTAATGCTTTCAGCTATGTCTAATAAAATAGTTAACTTGGTGATGATGCATACAGGAAACAGTAAATCAACATTTTTTTAATACTTACTGTTATGTCTAACTGCTTAAAGCCCAATTTATGTTATGAAAATCAATCCATGTTCTTACCTGAATGTCCCTGCCTCTCCGATCCTTCGCTTGCACTAGTCACCATATTTCGACTATCTACTAGGAAGATGTAATCTATCACTTCATCATCTCAATCAATTTTGATCACCTTTGACCAAATTCCCTGCCTCACTTTTTATGAATTATTGCAATTTTTCTCAGAAAGGTCATAAATTACGTTCCTCTTGTCTCTACTGACACTTCAAAATCTTGCCCACTTCTCTGATACAGAACAGATACACAATAAAATCAGGTCTAGATTACAGCAGGGGAGATTTGCCAGACCATGAACAGTGGCACAGCTACACAAGCAGATTTCTTCCAGAATACTATATTGGCAAAAGTGCTCTGAGGGTAAAGCTTGCATCAGTCTCCAGACAAACTTAAGGATACATTGCCAAAAGGCAGCTATAAGTTTGCTATGACTGCATTGTAAAACACAGAATTGGACTGCCCAAAACTTCCAAAACCAGTCAAATACCTTGAAGATTACTGTAAATGTGGCTTCAGTCCTGGAGTCTGAAAGATGTGAAACGGAAAACAAATACTGATTTTATCTTTTAGATATTCTGAGGATGCTTTTGATGCCATATCACTTGGGATAAAGTTGCAACAGTGCTCAGAAAACAAATTTCTAAGGTTTTGGTACCCAGGAGAACATTAAAAGATAACATCATCTGGAAAAGTTAAGATCTTACAGCTTTGGGAGAACACCTTTCCCCCC
>WBNM01045740.1:0-13178 GCA_013399055.1 Ramphastos sulfuratus | reverse complement strand
CCCCCTTCTTTTTTTTTTTTAATGAAGTGGGACTAGTATAGAGACCAACAGGATAAGGAAAAACTGAGATTCATATAGAGCAGGGCTTTACTATTTCAATAATTAAGAACTTTAGGATGTCTCAGACAGGAAAGATCAGGAAAAGCATAGGAGCTGTGAAGAACAAAGGCAACATCAAACATACAAAAGAACAAATGCTAAAGATTACTGTATACGTCACTAAAAATACACACAATAGGCATAGCTCAGCTCAACCTATGAACCATTCAATAGATACCATCAAAAAACCAAACACAACATGACCAAAATAGCTGCTACTACTTCATCCCCACTTGGAGAATAATGAATTCTTAAGCATTACTCTAGAAGATAACATCTGACAGAGGCAAACATCCTTCCTTTTTCTAGGGATATAATAATGGTAGAAATTGCATCATCCTACATTTCATAATCCTTCCACTTATTTCAAGAGGCTTAAGTGACAGCTTTCTCTACAAAATAACTATATGTTAGTACTCTAATTTTACAATCAGCTAGCCAGCAATAATAATCAGGAGACTTGTTTCCAGTATTAGAAGCACATAGATGGGATAATGCTTCCAAACTAAAACAGAAGTTACATACATAAAGTCTGACAGTCCTTAACCACAGTTAACTGAAAAACTCAGGAAAAACTGTCTCACACGTATGGACCTTTGCAGACCATCTGTACTGTAAGTTTAGTTAGCTGATGCCATTAAAAGTTACAAGCTCCAAAAACCTTGTTACATCAATGAGCAGTGCTACTATTTCATTTTGAGATTAGTATTTGCCATCCTGCCCTACTCACTGAATCTCATGGAATATAACTGTCCAGGACTGAACTTGTAAGAACAATCTATCTCTGAGACATAAGCAAATGACAAGGTTATTATATTTTTCTATTATGTAAAAAACATGTAATTTTAGAGCTCTAAAATAACTTCTCAGATTTACTCCATGTTATCTTCAAAAAGTTCATTTTCCATTTTAGGAAGTGAAAATCATGTCAAAAGGTACTTGAAAAATGTATCGTGTAAGTATTTGTACATGTTTATGGACTTTAAAACTGATTTACAAGGAAAATATTTCTCAACCAAAACTATATAATCTTTCCCATGATGCACCTCTAAATCACATATTCAACTACTGTGGAATAATGTTAACCCACTGAACCCAAAGCCAGTATCAAACACTATAAAACAACCATAAAGGAGAAATTAATGTAGATTGCAGTTCTAAATGTATTACTGATCATAATACTGACACACAGGTTGCATGTCAAGTTTCCTCAGATGAGATAGAATGCTTAGTAAACATTGAGCTGTTAGTCACTCAAATCATGCTTTCCATCTGGGGAACAAAGTATACTTAGCACATTTTGAAGAAGCCTGTGATGGTTTCTACCACTGCACATACATAGACATAAAACAAGACACTATACTCTTAAACTCAATCTGGAAAAAAAAAAAAAGGCAAAACCACTTTCCAACAGAGCACATTACATCACCTGAAGACTCCTATTGCTACATTTTCTGCTGTCTTACCTGTGAACCAAGCAAGATATTAAAATACATCTTACATTATATTTTTTAAAAGGAATGACGCTCATACTCATTTACCTGAGACTCCACAATGACTGTGATCATAGAGATGCTGCTGGTGCATAGTAGATTTTTTGTATATAACATGAGGATGACCATTCTCAAAATTAAAGTTACTAGAATCTTCTGTTATGTTCCTTAAAGGCTCAATAAAATACTCTTCATCTCCCGTAGCAATGACTCCATGCTTAAAGAAGAAAATAAGAAAATAAAAACTTGCAAAAGACAACATAAAACTCATATGAAAAATCTTGACTTAAAAAAAACCTTTTGACTATCATTTATCACTGTGAATAAATCCAAATCTATAAGCCAACACAAAAGACAATGCGTGAGCCAGATCTCCTCCACTGATTTTACTGAGAGGAGGATTAAGTGCCTATAAGTAACACAACATGAAAATAATGAGAAAATAATAATAATATAATTGCCCTATCTCTGAAGGACTTTTTGTAGACGTGGTGAGAAAGCAAAGGATGTTTCAAAAATACATGCTTTGTATCTATTAAGAATGACACCAAGTCAAAATGTCCTTGCTCAAATGTTGAAGCCAACAGAACTCTACGATGCCACGTTAGTTGTTGTTGTTAGTTGTTAAAGTCACATATTGCATCAAAGGAAAACACTATGAAGGATTAATTTTAGAACATACAGTCGGGGAAATCCAGCATTTAACATAGAGATGCTGAATTCCAGTTATTAAATGGAAATTATTAATATTAACTTAGAGTACACTACCTACAAAGCACTTACTCCTTGTGATTTTTCTGCCAGTCGTCTGGCAAATGCAAGCTGTTGCAGACTGTTCACTGGACCTCATTCTCTATAACAAATGAACACTTCTTTTCTCTCCTACTGCAGTGCAGAATAGTAGATATTGTATTCTCATAACTTTCACATTTGTGAACACAGCTTCTTCCAAACAGGAAGTGGTTTATGGAAGAAAAGGGAGATTTCAGGCCAACTATGCAATTTCCTGAACCTTCAGCAATTGAAATTGAACTTAGTAGAAAATCCAGATTTGGGACCCTTTCAGATTTAGAAATACTGGGAGGAGGGAGGGGGAGGCTCCTACACCTCTATCTGTTAAATAAAAATTCTGACATCTGTATCTGAATGTATGAACTTTCTACACAGGGAGAAACAGCTACTCAACAGGTAGGAAACCAGAAAAAGGAAATTCTGGTTTGATATTCTGAAATTGAATACCACACCTTTGATCTCTGAAGCAAGTACTATGCATAAGTCTCTTTTCAATGTGTTATTTCTTCTCTACAATGAGACCTCTATAAGCAGCTGTAAGACCACTAGTTCTATAAATGTTCCAAATACCACAAAGCTATTTGTAAAATCAGGGCTTGTCATCATACTCTTGGTCAAAGCTCTTGTCCTGATGGTTTTTTGTATATTGAATGCCTGAATGCTCTTCACTCCTGGAATAACTGGATTTCATAAAACATTAAAAAAACCCAACAACACACAACAAACAAGCCCAGAACTGCATAACATACCAAAAAGTTTGCCAAATATAACCCTATTGTAAATTTCAAAAATATATGTACGAATACACTGCAGCTTTCAATTACACATTAATTACACAGTGAATCACAGAATCACATCTGGTTGGAAGAGACCTCAATGATCACCCAGTCCAATCCTCAACACACCACTGAAGAGTCAACACCAAACCACTGTCCCTAAGCACCAGGTCCATGCACCTCTTGAACACCTCCAAGGATGGTGACTCCACCACTGCCCTGAAAAGATCACTCCAATGTTTGATAACCCTTTGCATGAAAAAATATTTCCTAATATCTAGCCCGAACCTCTCCTGGCACAGCTTGTAACCACTTCCTCTAGTCCTGTCACTCATCATCAAGGAGAAGAGGCTGGTCCCCTCCTCCATCCAACATCCTGTCAGCCAGTTGTAGAGAGCAATGAGGTCTCCCCTCAGCCTCCCCTTCTCCAGACTAAACAACTCCAGCTCCCTCAGATGCTCTGTGAAGGACATGTGCTCCAAGTCCTTCATGAGTATTACTGCCCTTCTGTGAACATGTTCCAATGCCTCAATAACTTTTCTGTAGTGAGGGGCCCAGAAATGAACGTAATACTTGAGGTGTGGCCTCATCTGTGCTAAGTAGAGGGGGATGATCACCTCCTTCTTCCTACTGGCCACAATGCTTCTAACACAAGCCAGGATGCCTTTGGCATTCGTGCCCACCTGGGCACACAGTGTGTAAGAGCAAGTGTTCCTTTTCAGTGGTATTCTTAATAATTAACTCATGAAGGTAGCATCAGTGTCAATAATCATTTGGAAGATGCTGGTATCAAATTCCTCTCGCAATGCTTTCTTGTAGGTTGAGAGTCAAGAATTTTACTAGAAAATAATTTACTGGGAGGTTGATGCTTAAATAATATTGAAGATACAAGCTCAAGTCTAACTTGGGTTTGACACATGTGCAGAAGGAACCTTGAAGTCAGAATGGCACTGACTCTGGATTGCAGGCATCTGGGTTCAAATGAATCCTGAACCTTTATTAGTCCTGGTATTTTGTTTCCACAAGACAGTAGTAGAAAGTGGTTCTGGTCAACACCATCAGGCTCTCTGCTTTATGCCGGGCCTGAGAAGACAGCAATAATACCAACCGGTGGCTCTGCCTCTACACAAGTGTGTCTTAACCTAAATCAAATTACTTCAGAGCATACATCCTTCATGTCTGCACTCAAGACCAGACAAGTTAGTAAGTTTAAGCATGAACAAAACATCTATATCAGGTACTGAAAGTGATAGCTTTAAACAGTGACATGACCTCAGTAGGAGTCAATTCATATGCCATACACAACACTTACTTGCAGCATTACTACTCTATACAAATTGTGAATTTGCAGGACCAAATAGACAAAGACTATTATGAATGTCTGCAAACTGACATAGATCCCTCAGGTACCAGCAGTGGAAAAAGTTACAAGAGTATTGCTAATTATTCCTCTGCCTATCTGATATCTGAACTCATCTGCCAACACACTATGGTGATTTAAAAAATGAGATATTTTGGTAACAGTCAGCTGAGGAATTGCAAATATGTTTTAACTTATGCCTACCACCAGGTAGTCAGGACATGCATGCAGTCAGTTTTTGCATCTAGCAGAGTGATTTGATAAACACTGGATACACAATTGCCCTGCACATGCCCCTCACATAAGGACAGCATACGCATGTCATTTTAACATATCAATCTGGCTTGATAACAAAACTGTTCTTCCAGTATTAAAGTGGCATGTGATCTTGTGGAATCATGGTCGCTGAATTTTAAAATGCGCTCTGAATTCTGTATATAAAAAGCACCTATGTCAGTGAGAATCAGTATTCTTCCTAATTATAAGTTTAGAAAATTCCACTGTATATGCATTCAGCAATGTCTAATTAATAAATAGTGGGAATTATGCTATGATATCTAAACCAACATTCTGAACTCCAGGTTTGGGCTTTTAATCTACTATTTGAGCAAAACACAACTTCAGCTGGGAAGAGGGGGGAAAAAAAAAAAAAAACAAAAAAGGGGAGAGAGATTGAAATAATGCTCTTTGAAAGCAATTTTTTTTTTTTTTAAATTTTTGCTGTGGTATTTTAACAATGTAAATGGAAACTCTTCTCCAAAGCATAAGAAATATCACTAAGACAGAAGAATGACCAGCAAAAGGTACTGACAAAGTGCCATGAATTTAAAAAGCAAGCTGAATGCCCCAAGTAGGATACTACAAGCAACATTCCCAAGATTATTATCTAAAACAGACTGTTTGAGAGCATTATCCAATCCCACTACAGACTGCCAACTCTTGCTAACATATACATGGTCTGGATCCAGCAGTTTGACATGCTCAGACAAATCTGTGAATCCACATGGAATTCCCCTGAATTTGTGAAGAGGAATCTTTTCCTGTCAGGCTGTCCAGCTGAGGCCTTAGCCTGCCTCAGACAGGGGATGCCCATCAGTTGCAGATGCAAACTGAATTATGGATAATTAGTAAGCGCACACTCTTTCCACACAGTACTAATGTTCTGCAATCTCTTTAAGCTTTCTACACTTTACACTTTATCCTTCTTTAATATAAAGCAGTAGTGATGGAAACCTCTGAAAATGTCAGTATTGTTCAGTATGTCTACAGCTAGCTGGACACTTCAGTCTGATTTTACAGCTGAGTAAAAAGGTTGCATTAGTTTACCGTGTTTTTAAAGATGAGAAAAATAGTGGTCTGGCCTGAGACAGCATGGTGTGGAACCTAACAAGACACCTTAAAATCAGGACAGGGGCAGTTTACGTATACTTTTCTGAATACAAAGTCTACCCTGCAAATACATATTAACAAAGAGAAGTCCAAACACACTGATCTTGAACACCAAGTCCTTTTCAATAGAATTTTTAATCTTCATAAATTGTTTTATAAACTAAGACATTATTTTACGTATGATTCAAAAATACATTGCTATGCACAGTTTCTAATCTATAAAAGCAGATGCATTCTTTAAGGCAGAATCAGCTTAAAACAAGGTAACCTAAGAATACAAATGATTTATACACACATGAATTTAGGAATATGTGAACCGGTCACGAAGTCTTCCAGCAAAATAATAGCTCCTTTAATAAAATAAGGCCATTTCTTTAGCCACAGCCTTCTTTTTTGTGCCTTCTTCATCATTTCTGTTTGGATGGAGACTTCTGTGCTACCCAGTAGGAATGTTACTCAGTACATGGAACTTTGCATGCCATGGAAGTACCTGGCCTTTCACATGAAGCATTTCCTCAGAACCACAGCAGCCTCCAAAGACGTTTTAACCTTTAATTCCCTTTCCTAATAATAATTACTTTTTACACATTCTGAATTGTTTCCAACTACTAGGGAAAAAATAAATAAAAAATAAAATCTGCTACTGTGGGAAACTTGTTTGAGCACTCAAAGAGCTTGGACACTTAGCAGAGGACGGAGGTGGGCCAAAATGCAAAGTGTGGTTCTGCCTGACTCCATCACTATAAGCTCCAGAACACTTCTTAATGACTTACTGCCCTCAGAATTAGACAAACTTTGTTTCCTTGAAGTTCTTCTCACTTCAGCCACTCTGCCATTGCTTCTTCTCTTGTTCAGTATGACATACTTAGCTTGTTGCCTTGCACTTAATATCCAAAGGCCTCAATATGATACCTATTGCATGTTCTTTCACGAGAAGGCCAAACCTGCAATCCATCCACAAAAGTAACATCCACTGCAGTAAGTATGAGTTTGGGAACCAGCAAGCCTGCTAAACAAGAACTTCAATTTCCTAATACAGCTGCTCACTGGATTGAAGAGGTTCCCTCATAACTTCAGACTATTTTAGCATTATCAGGGTCCAGCAGAGCAAAGCTGCTGGAATGAAACTCTAGTCAGTAGTGACCTGTAATTCTGGGGCATTTGGTAATGAGAAATACATAGAGAGGCTGAACAGGAAACAGTAACAGGGAACTGAACTGACTATCTTCACTTTTATTGTAATGAAACCGAGAGACAACACTCCTTATGCTAGAATTCATCTCAGATACCACAAAGTCTTCAAAGTCACACAATTTATGTTAGTTAGGTCATGGTCGGACCAGACCACCTTGAATAACTAAACAAATTAACTCAAAACATTCCCTAGAAAGAAGAAATTTGACACATTTGGCAATACTGAAGCTTAACAGGGCAAGCAGAATAAACAGAATGCTTAAATTTTGCTCATGAGTAACATTTATTGTTGAAGATTACTACTTGTTTTAGAGTAAAACTTTGCAGAGTTTGAGACAGATGTTAATCAAGGATTATTCCAAATATGACTGGCCATCTCTTGCAGACCAATAATCAGAGTAGAAAATAAAACAAATGCCTTAGCCACAGTAGTCTGAACTATAAGAAAATCTAAAAGTAATATTGTCTTAGATATCAACCGTCAATTGCTTTATTAAACATGTTCTAGCCAGCAACTGTATAACAGAATATTCTTAATTAGGAGTAATCATTTAAAAATAACTCTGTGGTGGATTTATTTGAACTCAGTGGTCTGGAAGACCCTGCCAACAGGAGATGACAGAGGAGTTCCTATGTATTAGAGAATGATACTGACTAGAGCCTACTGATGCATGTCTCTGCAGGATTCCTAACTGTCCGAGGAAGGGTCTTGTGTCACTCCTGCTGCTGCTACTGGTGCACGGCAGAAGCATCACAAGCCTTTCTGGGAGATGAGTGGACACCAGACACTTTCAGTCCCAAGTAAGAGGGCATGATCACAAACAAACAAACGAACAAACCAAAACAAAAGCAAGCCAGTTGTCACGTTCCCAGAAACTCACTTAAGGCAGCTTTAATACCTGGAAGAAGTATGTAAGAGCTGATGACAACTAAAAGCATTGAAGACAAATTTGGGAAGCTAAGCTGACTTACACAATAAAGTTAACTTACAAACACTAAGTCAACATACTAACACTCAGAACCACAGAACATCAGATGGATTCACTCCAGCAAACTAGCAATGATGAAAGCAGAGTGGCCATGCTAGATGTCATCTCAGGGTATGAGGCACAGAAGCAAAAAACTGCTTCAACATAACACCGTCCATGCTGCTAAGCTATTTGAAGTACCACCACCAAGAGCAAGAGACAGGCAAAGACAAGAGGAAAACATGGGCTTCTTCCTGCTATTGTTCCCTTAATGTGAAAGCAAAACAAGAGTTGACTACAGTAGGAGCAGGCATTCCTGGCTCAGTCCCTGGACAAGGTCATAGAGGAACTGAAGTGACAGCATGACAGCACTGATTGTCAGCTCCAAAGGGACCAACCAGTTTGCGCCTCAACTAGTAGAAATTCTGGAGATATAGATGGACATAGCCTCTTTTAAAGAAGTAAATTCTGAAAGTGGGAACTTGGTTTCCATGGTATTTTCAGCTGAAAAGAACTCAAAAGCAAAGTGATTGAGTGCGTTAATTTAAGAGCTTAAGTAACTGTGACACAAAATTGTTATTATATGGGAACTAACAAAACCAGTGTGAAAACTGCACCAAATTCAGACCTATCTGCTACAAATCTGCACTAACCAAACTGATACTGCATTCAATAAAACACCATTTCAACTAAGTTTCTTTGAAAGTGTTCCCTTATCCACAGAAATTCCCATTAAATTATTTTTTTCCTCAAGAGTACTTCAAAACGTTAATCTAAACTATAGATCAGGGATATCATAAGTAGCTGGGTACATCTGACAGATGACTTCTAGAGGCCCCTTCCAACCCAGTACATTCTATGATCCTTTGATGTAGCTGGCTTGTGTTTTTTAAATAGCATCCCAACATATATAATACCATAGCACAGTTTAGCAAGTCTGTGTAATTCTTTATTTTTCCTTAGCAATTAGTTATAGTTTTCTATTTCTAACAAGAAGATTGACCAGTGTTCTACCACAATTAAAACCAGAATGAATAACAGTAGCATATACATGCACTTTTACAAGGGAAACCACTGGTTTTTAATGCGGTATTCTCTAATTATGCCATTTTATTTTAGCATTTTGTTACTCAACAGCCCTTTTTTCCTATTTATTTTCTACCTTATTTTAGAAATAAAAGACTCCTTTTTCCCATACAAATACTACCGTTGTGTGATCAAGACATCAACAGTAGATGGAAAGGTGAGAACGAAAGAGATGAAAATTTCTAAACCTGTATTTAAATGCAACCACTTAAATTTTGCAAATAATACTTCTAAAAAAAGTAATTACTTCCTGGCACTGTTACTTGAAAAAGATCTACTTTAGTCTTCACTCTTTGAATTTATGGGAATGACAACTTCTACACTAAACAATTCCTCTCTGTTATTTAATCAAAGTTTCTGAACCCAAATCCTCAAAAACAACAAGGTGTTCAGGTGTTGTCTGGAGAGATTCAGCATCCTAAAAGATACAGTTTCCTCCTCCTCACGCTTTGAACTTGCAACATTTTTACAACCTGTAAGGATCTCAGCACAGACCTAATCTTGCAGCCCTGGTGCAGACACCATCAACACTGGAAATGTTGCCTGCTAAAGGACTACAGAATTGGGTCTTAGTACTTACAATTAAGCTTGAAAAACTGATGTCTACTTTTCCCCAGGACCCAGATCAGGTTTTAGGGGTTTTCTGCACCTTCCTGTCTGCTTGCTTCCCGCAGGGACTCAAAAAACTGAAAGATATGCCAATTAAGTTTGTCTGTAATTTAAAAGGGACAAGCACACATTTAATACTAGAAGATGTATTATGTACTTACCAGGCCATTGCAGTTGCTTAACGCCACTTTAGTTGTACTGTGTTGGTCTTGCAAATATCCTGTGTAATGACAGTGGTCTAAAAAATTGTGTTTCCATTGTGGTCCATCTTTCCCCCAGTATTCTACTGTAAAATGTCTAGACACCAAATCTGTGTTGAGAGTCAGGTTTAAATGAAAGTGCTTTCCATATGCAGAAAGTTTGAAAAATAATTTAGATGCTGCCAGTTCTTGGTCATAAGAGTCGGTGCTCCTCTTTCTTCTTGAGGGTTTACCATTTTTCACAGTAAAGCTGAGGAAGGCTCCATTTTGATCAACTCTTACTGGGACTGTTAGTTGGTAGTGTTCAAGGTAAGACAGGAATTCCTCTTTGTAAGCACAAGATAAGACAGTCCAGGAAACAGGCATGGAAGAAAAGAAAACATAAGAGGAAACAGCAAGTAGTAGTATAAACATAAACTGTACTTGGCTAAATCTCATCATCCTCAGGAGTAAAAGTCTCTTTCAAAAGAATCCAAGATGTAGTGTTTTACTAAATAAAATAAAATATTGTTTTATTTCAAGTCAGGAAAATGTACTTAGTTTCCTATTAATCTGATGTCACTGGAAATACAAGTTTTTATCTCTGTATATTTTCCTATTTAACCCAAATAGGTAAGTATTTAGGGCTAAACTCTAACCTAAGAAGACGACATTCTTCCTAGTGACACCATTCAAAAACAAAAGCTATTAAATCCACCTGCAACAACAAAAACAGTAGTAATGAAAAGTAGTACATTGTAAAAATATATTAATCATTCATCATTTCATTATAAACCCGTAAACATTAGTAGATTAAAAAAAAAAATCATTTGCAAGGCTTTCCTACAGTTAAAAAGTAGACAGAAAGAAATCTTAAAAATTAATCAGGTCTGCTGTATTTAAATTTTCATTATGATAAATCATGATAAAAGTAATCACAGAGCCCACATGATCTCATGAATTATGTAAATTTGGGTTAGAAAATATTACTCAAATGCAACGCAAAAATAGATACTTCTTGACTACAGAGGTCAGACTCCTACCTTGAGAACTGTATGAAAGCCTGCTGTCACTGTGAAATTCCGATGAAACCATGACTAGGCTCAAAATCCATGTCCACGTCTTCCAAAGAATTTCCATAATTTAGAAAAGCAGAAAGCTCCTTTTTTTTTTTTTTTTTTCTTTCCCCTCCCTCCTTGGAGAGCTACCTGTGTGCTACAGAGTTAACTCCACTCCAGACTTGCACCATAACAGGTATATTTATTTTATACTACTTCCAAATTAACTATTGGATATTCCACTTTTTGACAGGTATTCTTTTCCAACAACCTGCACTTTCTTCGACATCTGCAGTCATTTTCTCAATTCCATATAAGTATTTGTAAGATTCCTTAAGAGGTCAGTAAGACAAACTTACTGAACTTGCTTCACTTCTTTTCCTGAAAAACAAAAGAAAATGAGTCAAGGCAAATTCTTTCTATTGAAAGTGCAAAACACTAAGCCATCATAGTGAACTATACTATGTTAACATTTTGAAATAATATTCAATCATCATCAATTTTATGGTCCAAGGTGACAAAAAATATGAACTGCCAATCACCTCAAAAAGCAGACCCATAGAACTCAAGATGCACACATCAACTTTAATAGGTGTAAAGATTCAAAATATAAGCTTTCTGTTGCTCAAATACTGTGTTCAGACTTCTTGCAGCTATAATCAATGCTATGCACTCATTGATTTCAGCAGTGAATAACTAGACCCAATATTCTGGTAGACAAAGGAAGAACCTGGGAAAGAATCCAGAGTACAGTTATCTGATCTTTCTGCAGCATGTGTTTTGTTATTACTTGGTCTTGGGTTCTGCTTATGCAAGCAGAATTCTCATCCCCTTAAATGAGAATGCTGCATGTTCTAATACCAAAGAAAAAATTCCAGTATCTGAAACTGTTCATTACAAACATTGTAGTTTTTCAAATACTTGTTGTCAAAATCGTTTTGCATATATTTTAATTACAATTTGAAGTATTGCAATACAGTTGTATTTTCATTTTGCAGGCCCACAGTACTGAGCAAAGAACATGTTAACCTTTTTTTTTTTTAATAGGAAAAAAAAAAACCAAAAAGACACACCACCACACTTTTGCAGTAATACTAAAAAGAAGGCCTAGCTGCAGCCAGGGATTAAATGGAAGATCTATGCAGTCAGCTAACAGTCTAGTATCATGGGATACCAAACCATGTGTTTTGTCAGCTGGTACTAATCAGTCTTCTTAAGCACTTCCAGCACACCTGTGCATAAAGCAAACTCTGCTGAGGCAGACAATGGAGAAACAGTACACCTAAGAAGAAAAGACTGTTTAAGAGCAAATTTCTAAAAGCATACACAGTCACTCAGACGTGCACCACATAAAATTGTCATTCTAAAACTCTGGGAATGGTTTATGACATTTGTTCAGATACTCTCCTGCAGCCAATGGATTATTTGTAAAAGTTAGAGTTGTAGTGTATTACCTGAAGAAAAGTCAGTATCATACAAGTCCTATTTTCTAACATCACAGTGAATATTAGGAAACTTCTTAAACAATTTGAAACACATCTAATTATAGAATCATAGAATTGCTTTGGTTAGAAAATACCTCTAAGATCACTGAGTCCAAACATAAACCTAAGACCATCACGGCCATTAAACCATGTCCCAAAGTGCCATGTCCAGATTTTTTTAACACCTCCAGGGGTGGCAAATGAACCACCTCCCTGGGCAGCCTATTTGAATGCTTGACCACTCTTTCACTAAAGAAATTTTTCCTGATATCCAACCTAAACATATCATGGCACACATTGAGGCTATTTCCTCTTGTCCTACCACTTGATACTAGGGAGAAGAGACCAACACCCACCTCACTTTCAGGTAGTTGTAGAGAGCAAAGAGGTCTTCCCTCAGACTCCTCTTCTCCACACTAAACAATCCCAGTTTCCTGAGACACTCCTGGTAAGGCTTGTTCTCCAGGCTCTTCATCAGCTTTGTTTGCCCTTCTCTGGACACAGTCCAGCAACTCAATATCCTTCTTTTGAATGGCCCAAAGGTGAATACAGTATTCAAGATGCAGCCTCACCTGGACCGAATACAGAATACTCCTGCTGCCTATACTACTCCTGATACAGGCCAGGACGCTGTTAGCCTTTCCTGCCACCTAAGCACACCACACAAGTGGCTCACATTCAGCTGGCTGTC
>WBNM01045739.1:0-37415 GCA_013399055.1 Ramphastos sulfuratus | reverse complement strand
CTGAAGGGAGGTTGAAGCGAGGAAAGGACCACCCTCTCCTCCTTGGTGGCACGTGCTGGACTAGAGGAAATGGTTTCATGCTGTGCCAGGGGAGGTTCAGGCTGGATGCTAGGAAGTATTTCTTCACAGAGAGGGTTATCAAACATTGGAATGGTCTGCCCAGGGCAGTGGTGGAGTCACCATCCCTGGATGTGTTTAAGCAGTGTGTGGACCTGGCAAGTAGAGACATGGTTTAGGATTGACCCTAAATTGGGTCAAAGTTTGGACTGGATGATCTTTGAGGTCTCTTCCAACTGGATGTTTCTGTGACTCTGTGACTAGAGGAAACAGACTCAAGTAGCACCAAGGGAGCTTTAGATTGGATATTAGGAATTATTTCACTGAAAGGGTTACGAATCATTGGAACAGGCTGCCTAGGGAAGTGGTTGAGTCATCATCTCTGGAGAGATTTAAAAGACTTGTGGATGTGGTTCTTAGGGATATAATTTAGTGGCATACTTGAAACTGTTAGGCTTATGGTTTGAATCAATAATCTTAAAAGTATTTTCCAACCTAAATAATTCTAGGAGTCTCGGTTGATATTCCAAAGTGCCCTACCACGGACGAGCAGAAAGGTGAAAATCTGAACCAGGCTATGTGTTTTGTGCAAACCTGTTTTGAACCAGGTAAAATTATTACATTCGTTACCAACCGCCAAAAACTTCTGACTGCTGTTTTTGAGCATGGTACGAGCCTCTGCATGTGCTGGCCATGACTACAGACCCTCAGAGGTATCTGTGCCCATGGACCATGGTCTCTGGGAGCTGTCCCTGCACTAGTGTGGGTCACTTATGGGCTACAGCATTTTTTTCAGTGCTGGACAGGACAGTTCATGTCCTTCTCTTACATCGGAGGGGCCTGCAAGACTCCTGCTACTCAAATCCTGACAGTTATGTCCATTGCATCCCTCAGAAATTCAACATTATCACCTCCAGAAGTCAATGAGTGGGTATAGGTTGACAGAAGTGATTTAGGCTGCTCCCATTCCAAATTTCAAGAGTTTCACCCCTTTCTAGTTCTGCTATGAAGTCACATTGAACCTGGTCTAACTGTTCACCCCTCCACCTTCAATACTGCAAGCAAGGGTCATGCATTCAGTATTGTCCTTGGCACAGTGGAAAGCAGGAACCACTCACCCTGAAACATGCTGCCAAAAACCTAACTGGTTCTGATGCTGCTGCATCCCAGCCAGAATCAGTCAAACCCAAAACTATTACTTCATCTTCTGAGTTCCTGAAAAGAAGGTACTAGTGAGAAGGTGAACTCATTAAGCCCTCAAATGATTTTCTCTATCCTTCTGGTGTCTCTGAATAAGCATAAAATTAAAGAACACATATATCTACTGAGAGATAGTTTTCTCCTAAGCATTAGATGACATTAGAGAAAAGGTCTTCACTCAGCTGAAGCACTTTGGTTTCATTGTTGCTACTTCATAATCATAAACCTTAGGTACAGAAGATTTTGAACTGCAAATTAGAAACAGACTACTAGGAGGGAAATTTCAAGGGGGAAAGGAGAGGATGAAGAGTGTGCAAGCTGAAAAAAAGTCAGGAAACATTTGCTATATATAGATACGATACCCTGCATTTTATTACACACACACACACAGAGTGTATAAAAAGAGTCATAAATCTCCATAATCTTCATACTTAAACTGTTGTCTATTTGCATTTCCTATCACTTAATGTGAGGAAATACAGACGTCTTTCTGGAAAGTATGCCTGAAAATGGACACACAATCTTAGAGGTGTCACTTTAAAATAATAGTCATATACTTGAATTTTGACCAGATTTTTTACATTTTAGTGTCATAGCAACATAAAAAGCAAAGCATCCTTTTCTTGACATTTTAAGGTAATTTTTCATTTTTAACAATAATTATCTTCAGAAGAAAATTGCTTACAAATTACATACAAACCCCAAACCTTTCTTTCTGGAATTTAGCTAAAGAGCTCCAAAAGTGGAGATGTTCCTTTTCCCCTCATTTTAGCATTATTTTACAGATCCTCCTGCAATTAATAATTAGCTGAGTTGTGAGTGGAAAGGGGTAAGAAAAAAAATCATCTCCCTTTACCCTCAAAATGATCAACAACGGAGAAAGGCTTCCATGATTCTAATCAATCTCCAAATTTTGTTGTCTCCAGGGCCTGCTTGGATGCCCTGAAGAGCTGCAGTGCTCCTTTTTTTCCTGGTAGACACCTGCAGGACTCTGGGTTTAGGCATAGGTAGGATTTTTTTTAATTACTGTTCTAGGAAAAACGGACCACATGGGGCCTCTGACATAAACACTGGATCCAATTCTCTACTTTGCATCAGACTTCACTTTTGGATTTGGTGCCGTCAGGTCAAGTGGTCTTCCTCTTCCTATTCTGTGAAGTAAGGATCTGAGGACAATCTTTTCACATGCCTAAGAGTATTCCTTCATAATGGCTAGGAACTTTGCCACCTTTAATTTATCCTCAGTGACATCCCTGTTGAGCAGAGAATTATTTTTCAAAATCTCAGAAAGGCTCTGTAACCCATAGAAAATCATGCAGGAGATGGGGAAATTAAATCCAGGCACTAGGAAAAAAACACACACAGGAACAGTTTAGGCTCTGTCCCATTTTTCTCCCACATTTTTCTCATCTTTTCTGTTTTGAGTTGTTGCAAGAGTTAAGATGGGTATGCCTGACCACACTGGACAAACCACAGTAACAGAGCGGACAGAAAATCTCCTTAATCATCTGAGAAATAAAATCCATTCCCTTAAGAGCATGATAGTTCACAGATAAAATTCTATTTTAAAGGGCATTTATCCAAAGAGTTTTCTTTAAGAATTTTATTCTTTCAAAGCCTTAGAGCAGATTATGGTAAATTATGGGTCTAAGGATCTTCAAGCAACCTGGAAAAGTAGAGGAAGAAGACATACCCGGGAGACAAAACCACTTGAATAGCTTGTTGGTTAGCCAAACCTCACTGGCAAATGTGGGCTGTACATTTAAACCATCTCTACCATCCTTGTGTAACTAAGGGATTCAAGAGCAGAAAGGACAAAAAGGCAAGCAACTGTGAAAAAGATACCATAAAGAGACATTAGCAAATGTACTTTTAGAAAAATATAGAAAGTGTAATTGACATTTGGAAAACACACTATTGTTTTCTTTTACTATAGCAGCATAAGATGATATAAGCCCAAACCAGCATTGCTTGCTCCCACGTAGCCAAGTAAATTGATAAATACATCAAAACAGAAATGGTGAATCAAGCAAGGGCTATGGGATTTCTCAT
The DNA here is from genome assembly GCA_013399055.1 of Ramphastos sulfuratus. Taxonomy (NCBI): domain Eukaryota; kingdom Metazoa; phylum Chordata; class Aves; order Piciformes; family Ramphastidae; genus Ramphastos; species Ramphastos sulfuratus. Next base: position 34,106 of record WBNM01045739.1, on the reverse strand, counting down.
GGAATTGTCTATTTGTTTAAACAGGAACAAGCAGAGTCAGTTACACAAAAACTGGGATCATACTGATGCAAATCTTAGAGCTGTATTTACCTGTGAAAATATTCTTTTTCTTTAAAACAGTGCAGTACATTGTTCTAGGTGGACCAGAAGGTGACTCACCCTGAATACTGGCTCACTTGTTGCTGTCCTGAAGTTCATTTAAGAAATAAATCTGTTATTCTATAAACAAGTGATTCACTGGAAGACAACCTTAAAGCAGCATTTCTGTTGAATGCTTGTAGCAACTGAAATTAAGCCAACAATAGCTGATCAACCTCAGGTGAAAGTATTTTGAACAGCCAGAAAAACCTGGACAATTATGGCAAAACCCTATTTAAAAACAAACCACTTTTAACAGAGAGGTGTTCCTGCCCCTAATAGCACAGAAACTAGCCTAGTCAAGTTTCAGAAAATCGCTTTCAATTACAAATATTAGTTTATGGTACTGATTAAAGGCATGACTGCTAACTGTAGTTTACTTATCTTCTGCTTTACATTTTAATACAATGAAAAATGTTTAAAAATGCATTTCAGCCTTTACAATGCATTATCATTTACAACACTCAATGTCCAAGGGGCCTGCTTCCCATACTAGGTCCTGATTTCAATTCTCATGCAATATTTCTGAGAAGAATGATAAATGGACTATAGAAGAAAATTGTCTTAATCAGTAAGTTTACCTCAGTTAATACCAAGGTCACTATAAACTGCATGTGTTCACTTGACAGATACAAGTACTGGTTAAATATTTACTGTCACATGTCACATCATCAAATTCTGCTACTTTTCTTCATCATCTCACACACCAAAACCTCTCAACTCTGGTTGAAATGTGTCTCCCTATATTGATGGTAGTCCTACTGATCTTTTATCCCTTTGTTGCTGGAGTTTGGTAGCAGAGGTATTGTCAGAATATGTAAAAGTAGATACCTGAAACCTTGCTTATACTGGATAAAATTATTACTGCTCTGTTTTCCACTCTGTTTTTATCTTTCAGCTTTGTTTTTGTCACTGGTCCCACACTCGGGCTGTGAATGGACAGGATTGTTATTTCCTCAACCACAAGCATCATGTTGCAGTTCATGAGAAAGTTTTTCCAGTATCTCAAGAGTAAGAATTTGATGGTTTCTTTACTGTGCTATTAAACCACTTATCAAGATAATATGTTCATCAACTTGTTCACTGTAACAGTATAGCATGCATCTACTCTTTACCTTACATTCTGCACTGTCAAGCAGGGATTCAGTGCCATGCGTTTCAGTCTACATCCTGTCACCACATTTTTTTTTTCATACCCAGACAAGTAAAGGTCTTCAGATGAAACCATCTGTGAAACCACATGCACATCTGTGTATTTCCAAAGCACAAATCTGCGAACAGGTCCAGAGGAAGGCCACGAAGACCAACAGAGGGCTGGCACAGCTCTCCTATGAGGACAGGCTACAAGAGTTGGGGCTCTTCAGACTGGAGAAGATAAGGCTTCCAAGAGACCTTATAGTAGCCTTCCAGTATCTGAAGGGGGCCTACGGGAAGGCTGGGGAGGGACTATTTACAAGGTCTTGTAATGACAGGACAAGGGGCAATGGGTTTAAACTGACAGAGGGGAGATTTAGACTGGATGTTAGGAGGAAGTTCTTTACAGTGAGGGTGGTGAGGCACCGGAACAGGTTGCCCAGGGAGGTTGTGGCTGCTCCCTCCCTGGAGGTGTTCAAGGCCAGGTTGGACGAGGCCTTGAGTGACCTGTACTACTGGGAGGTGTTCCTGCCTATGGCAGGGGCTTGGAACTAGATGATCCTTGAGGTCCCTTCCAACCTAAACCATTCTATGATTCTATGATTCTATAGTGGAGATAAACTTTCTTCCCACTTAAGCAGATCACAGAGTATACTGGGAGAAAATAGCGCCTGGCTAGAAAATCAACAACTGGATACATCTACACACCAAACTGTCCATGCAAGAAAGTAGAAGAGTTGATACCCCAGTTACAGTCTGGTCGTGGGGGAGTGCAGACATCTCTCTCCACTGGAGTAAAAGCTGACAACAGATGCATTTAAGCTGAGGCATAAAGATTAGTTATTGAATCTGGCTCACTGCCCTTTAAACAGTAACAGAAAACACTCTACATTTCACAATACAGTGCACAGCTGTGGATTGTCTTTAGTCAGAGGCCACTCTCTGTTAGTTTGAACAAGGCAGAGGAGTGCTCCTCAACTTCTTGTTTTATTATTTTTGTATAATATGGCTCAGCTTAAATCTAAGAAAATTTACTTGCAGTGTTGTAGAGACATTATTAACACAAATAGGCTGCACACAAAGCATAACTCAAAACTATCCTGAATTTATGTTTACTTTGCTCTAATGTCAGTTTTCCTACTACAGTTGAAGACCCAGAGACTGCTTCTTTTCTGACTGTGGAGACAAACTCCAGCCTGTTCTATGAGATTAGGTTGGAGTCCGTGCACTAGGAAATTAGAAGACATACAGGTTCATGAATTTGGATTATTCACTGGACCTATATGCCCACCGCTGACATGAGGTATTTAAACACACTGCTAATAGGTCTTTATTCTGTTACTTTTTGCAGATCTCTTACAACTGATATCAACACTTTCCCTCTGGCCAAGTGAAACTACTGCTTCAGAATTTAAAGTGAAGGTCAAGTCTGCTTGCAAAACAAGACTATAGTACCTGCTGTTTGGGGGCTGAGGGCCAAAATAGCTGGAAAAACAAGCAGAAAAGATGCATGCAGCACAGGAAGGACATGAAAGTGTTGGAGTGGATCCAGAGGAGGGCCACAAAGATGATCAGAGGGCTGGAGCAGCTCTCCTATGAGGACAGACTACAAGAGTTGGGGCTCTTCAGCCTGGAGAAGAGAAGGCTTCGAGAAGACCTTATAGTAGCCTTCCAGTATCTGAAGGGGGCCTACAGGAAGGCTGGGGAGGGACTATTTACAAGGTTTTGCAATGACAGAACAAGGGGCAATGGGTTTAAACTGGCAGAGGGGAGATTTAGACTGGATGTTAGGAGGAAGTTCTTTACAGTGAGGGTGGTGAGGCACTGGAACAGGTTGCCCAGGGAAGTTGTGGCTGCTCCCTCCCTGGAGGTGTTCAAGGCCAGGTTGGACGAGGCCTTGAGTGACCTGTTCTAGTGGGAGGTGTCCCTGTTCTAGTGGGAGGTGTCCCTGCCTATGGCAGGGGGTTGGAACTAGATGATCCTTGAGGTCCCTTCCAACCTTACTATTCTATGATTCTATGATTCTATGATTCTATGATTCTATAAGCCACTGTTTTGCTTTGAAATGCCTAGTGCAGACCATAAGCTTTGAAAGGTGATTTCTTCATCCTACATTTTGTTACTGTAAGATGCTTAATAGAATGGTCTGACTTCCCTGCTGCTGTCATGGGTGATGTGCTGACAAACTATGGATCAGCATGCTCTAAAGTGGCTCTGTGCTTAGAAAAGAATGAATTAGACAATAGTAATACACACACGTTTGTGTGTATACGTATGAATACACGTATGCACATACACCATTGTGTGTGTATATCTATCCACATACGCAGGCTATAAACAGAATCACAAAACCACGAATCACAAAACCACAGAATGTTAGAGTTTGGAAGGGACCTCCAGACATCATTAAGTCCAACTCCACTAACAAGTAGGATCACCCAGGGCAAGCTGCTCAGGAGCGCATCCAGGTGAGTTTTGAGAATCTTTAGAGCAGGAGACTCCACAATCTCTCTGGGCAGTCTGTTCCAGTGCTCTGTCACCCTCACCATAAAGAAGTGTCTCCTCGTGTTGAGTTGGGACCTCCTGTCTTCTTGCTTGTACCTATTGTTCCTTATCCTATCACTGGGCACCACCAAAAAGAGACTGGTACCTTCATCTCGGCACCCACTCCTCTGATATTTATAGACTCTGATAAGATCCCCATTCAGCTTTCTCAAGACTAAACAGTTCTAGTTCTCTCAGTCATTCTTCATAGGAGAGATGTTCAAGTCTTGCAATCATCCTCATAGCTCTCTCCAGCAGATCCCTGTCTCTCTTGAACTGGGGAGGCCAAAACTGGACACAGTATTCCAGGTGTGGTCTCACCAGGGCCAAGTAGAGGAAGAATCTCACTAGATGTGCTGGACACACTTTTCTTAATGCACCCCAGCATACTGTTGGTTGTCTTGGCCACAAGGGCACATTGCTATCCTATGGATAACTTCCTGTATGCTGGGGCTCCAAGGTCATTCTCTATGGAGCTGCTTTCCAGCAGGATGACCCCTGATCCGTACTGGTCCCTGTTGCTATTCAATGATGTGTAAATATTTACATGTTACAGGCTGTTTAGAAAGCACTCTCTAATCAGATAGTCTGCCTCAGTTCATCACTTTTTTACCAAGGAATGAAACAGGATGTATATTTACAGAACAAAATCTACTCTCATCCCAATGCCATAGAAAAGCACTCAACTCTAGTGCTGAAATGTATGGGAACATAAATTTTCCTCATCTTTATTACCGAGTTATTTACGATAGTACCAGAAGATACCTTGAAAGTGACAATTCTGTATAACTGCTATACTTAAGGTAGCTTTAACAGATAAGTTCACCTTGAGCTGTCCCACTGAAGCAAAGCAGTCCTTAGTGACAGTTCCAGAACAAACCCAGAGGTGCCTTCTTCAAATTGTGGCGTCCATCTTTGTCTACATATACAGGACATCATGGTTAGGCTTGCATAGAAGAATTTACACAGAAAGCCATCACAGAGAGAACTAATCAAATGCTATGCTGATGAGCTAGAATGTGTGCGGTCCTGCTGTTACAGTGGGCAAGGGGATTTGCACTTACAACAAGGAACCTCATCAAAACTTTTCTGTGTCTTTTCTCAATGACAACGGTTCTTGGTGTAAATCAGTCTTTCCATTACTAAATTTCACTACCACACAACTGAGTAGGCAAGTGAGGTCTTCTGTGAGATTATCTCAGACATCTAAAAATTAACTTTTGTTCAGACATCTAAAAATGAACATTTGTCCTTGAAAATTCATTTATTCTTGCACACACACATACACACACACACACACCAAAAAAAAAAAAAAAAAAAAAATTACTACTCCAGCCACATACTAGAGCAGTCTCCAGGGCAGCAAGCCATGATCAGGATTTCACAACACAGAATCATAGAATGGTAAGGTTGGAAGGGACCTCAAAGATCATCTAGTTCCAACCCCCCTGCCATACGCAGGGACACCTCCCACTAGTACAGGTCACTCAAGGCCTTGTCCAACCTGGTCTTGAACACCTCCAGGGAGGGAGCAGCCACAACCTCCCTGGGCAACTTGTTCCATGGAGCTAGTTGCCTAGACTAAAAAGCCTAAAAACTGGCATCATTAGGATAAGATTCACCTGAATTAGAGTAAAGTTAATCACATTCTAGAAATATCCTTTCACTTTATAACTGGAGAATTTGACCAGCTAGCTCTCCTGTAAACAGTTACAGTGCTATGAGGTTAATCTAGCCGATAGTGTCAAAGAAAAACAAAAGGGAAGAAACATTCAAAGTCCCATGTCCCAGACAACTAAAACAGATGGGGAGTCTGCATTTCAAAAACAACTTATCAAAGGTCTCTGGTAGGTGTCTGCATCTGCAAGGAGACACAGAATGGAGAATTGTCTCTAATGCCTGCTGAAACATTGTTTTATTCCAAAGGATCCTGTTAACCTCTGAACACAGACACACGCACCCCTTTGTCTCCTTATATTTCATGAAACACTAGTTTATGCATAGCTTATGACATCAGACCTCTTTCCACTAAACTTTAGCCAGCATGGTTGGAAGAAACAGCTTAGTGTATGCAATTTCACTGAGCAGCAATGTGAGGTTTAGGCTTGCTGTTGAATTTGTTGTGGTTGTGGTAGTGTTTGTGGCTGTTCTGTTTCATTTTGCTCTTTTAAATTACTGTCAAGTCAGGACCCAAAGTCAGCTCCAAATTACCTATCCATTAAGACAGCATGTTTTATACCCTCAGTGCTCTGAGTGCAGTAGAGGTCTTGGAGACCAACTATTAAAACTACACTACGATCTTGTTATGATCAGCACAGAAAATTTCTTATTAAACAGAGTTCTGCTTTGATATGTATTGCTTTGGCATGAAATTCTTTTTAGTGTTTATTGCTTTATTAGGTGTTTTTCTAAGTGAGCACTACTTTGTTTCATTGATGGAGGGATGGCAGGGCTGAATGTCAGCACATCTGTCACTTCTTTTTGCTGCTGCTTCACAAAATTACTAAAACATAAGGCAATTTATCCCACACGCTCTTTCTTCCTTTGAAGAAAAGGTAGAGGACAATTTATTACAACTGCTATCCCAAGTTTCATCATTACCATATCACAAAAAAAAGTTCCTCTCAACAGCCCACCACCTTAAGATTTCAGGTGATTTGGTGGTGCATAGTGTTGAGCACTTCCAAACTACTCTGAGTGATTTATTCTAGGGGCTTGGGAGGCAGAGAACTATCACTAATTCAGAGAAGGGTTAGAAGGCAGGGAGAAAACAGACTGTAAGAGGTTCAAAGGTTCCAGTTGAGCAGATTTTTATTCTATTTATTATAGTTTTGATCAAAAATGAACTGAATTCCTTCAGTCTTTGGAGGTATAGGGAAAGCATTCTGTTCTGTTTAAATATCCTGAGTACAGTGTACCAAGAAACACCACAAGGACAAGGAGTACAAACCTCTTTTTTCTCTCCCTTTGGCTTTGTCTTCAAGACAGTGCAATCATAGCTCTCGAAGGGCTATTATTTGAATAGCTGAATTCTAGAACCTTGTTACATCCCTACTAAGGTAAATACACAGACTTCAACAGGAGTATGTTTGGGCTCCTATTGAGTAGTACCCAGCTCTGGTGAGCTACACTTTCAGAAAGAATTTCTCTGATTCATTTGAATGCTCCTACAATATAGTATTTGGAAGCATAAAGCACTCACTCTAAATGAGTCATACCAGAAGTTGCGAAGTCTAAGCATTAGAAACAATATACAAACAATTTGTTGGCATTGACTTCACATGACTAAAAATCAACTCATGATCTTGAATTTCAAGACATGATAAACACTATCAGTGACACTAAAACACTCGTTAACTGATTACACTCATTCAATGACAGGACAAGGGGCAAAGGGTTTAAACTGACAGAGAGGAGATTTAGACTGGATGTTAGGAGGACGTTCTTTACAGTGAGGGTGGTGAGGCGCTGGAACAGGTTGCCCAGGGAGGTTGTGGATGCTGGCGGTGTTCAAGGCCAGGTTGGACGAGGCCTTGAGTGACCTGTTCTAGTGGGAGGGGTCCCTGCCCATGGCATGGGGTTGGAACTAGATGATCCTTGAGGTCTCCTTCCAACCTTACCATTCTATGATTCTATGATTATGAAACCTCCATATTTCACAAAACCACCCACTTTCGCAAACTGAGCCTAGTGCATTCACTATAGATGAAAGCAGCCCAAACATTTATACTGTTGATATTTGAAAGTACTGAAAGTGCACCATAACAAGGACAAATAGACTGCAACATTTTCTTCTTTCCAAAATGCAGTTTGCTTGGCTTTTTGGGAATTAAAAAAATCTTACCATATTTTTTATTATAGCGATCTGGGTTGGACTTGATGATCTTTGAGGTCTCTTCCAACCTTGCTTATGCTGTGATACTGTGATACTGTGATTTTGAAATCCAGCTTAACATAAACAGGTGGTTTCTTCCATTTTGCACCACCAAGAAAGCTGAAAGGTATCCTAACTAGGGTATCAGCTTGCTGCATGTGTCACCTGAAAACTGAACCATAGATTGGGATAGAAAGCATGACACTCAAGTATAGTCCTGAAAGCTGCACTGTTACAAATGTGGTAAAGAAAAATGACAACTCTTATCAGGAAGATGGTATCCTTTGTATGTATGTACAACAGCTTTTTTATTTGTTCAGCAAATATGTAGCTTTCCTTTCTCTTTGTCCAGTGGCATTACTTCTCTTGGTTTCTACTTTTTGCTAGTCTTACCAGCAAAGTACAGGGATTCACCAGAGTCAGAAAACACCTATAGATAAAAAACCTTTGGGTTACCAGAAACAAAACAACCTATAATAAAGTTAGAGTGAAACTCAAATTGATATGTTTTCTAATCTGAAGGCATTCTATTCTGCATGCACTCTAATTCACTTAGTTTCTACACGTGTCATGCACCCAGTGTTCTGCATTTTTCTCCAGTTACTAGTAACTTTATGCCCTTTATTCTTGTGGTATTGTTATTCATAATCTTTTCTTTGGCAGGTTGCTGTCATTTATAGTGTTTCTTCCCAGTTGCCAGAAGTCACACAGAGAGAAAATAAACAAAGAAACAGCGGGATGCATTGACTATGTATTGAATGATCCTCTAGTTTACTTAAGCTTTTCATGAGTACTGACTCAACTTTCAGAATACAAGTGGGCTAGCACAACTGTCCTGTTAGCCAGTTTCCTCATACACACAGCTAATCTGCCTGGTTGGTGATTTTAGTAACCACAGTTAGGGTCTGGGAAAATAGATGTGTTTTACTTTTTTAATCTTGTTCAAAGGCTGCTCACATAAAAAATATCTTGGCTTCTAAAATTGTGAAAGACTATTTTAAAATCTAAAAATCTAAAAAAAACAGGTCACCATTTCTATATTTGAGTGGTTTATTTTAGAATTAAAGGGTATCACCACATGCCCTTAAAGTAGCTGTGGTAGCTTCAAACAATAGCTCTAAGAATATTAACTTACTCAAAGTAAAAAGCATTAAGTTGAACCTCTGTCATGAAGGACAGAAACCTTCTCACCCTCTTGTGCAGCACATAGGACATTCAAAACCCTGAAAAAGAGCTTCTAGATGGTCTCAAAACAGTTGTCTTTAAGGTCAGGTATTGCCATTCACATTGTTCCCTGGAATCATGAGAGGCTGACCTCCTTTCTAGCTCATCTCTGGTTTTTTTCGTGACACATGCTCAAGCAGCCACCAGCTCTCCATATCAATCCAGCAATAATTACATCATGGGATGTAAAAACACGACCTGATAAAAAGCTGTCATGTGTTTGGCCAGTTGAATCTGCTTGATGAGTATTAAACACCATGCCAACGGCATGCCAGATTTAATATGAAAGTGCTGGCTGGAGGAAAGTATCATGGCCCTTGTAGTTTGGATTGTAACATGAGAAGCTTCCTGTTTCTCATTGCTACTTCTGGTTTCCAGTTTTGGGGTTTTGAACTTTTCCTCTGGGCTGGCTGCAGGCTTGTGAGATGGGGGAGTCATTCTATGGCTGGCTTCTGCTGCTGCTTTTGCTGTGCTTTTCTGAGAAATAGCCTAAGGTAATTGTACATTGTATTATCTCCATTAAACTCTCTATCTCAACCCAGGGCTTTTTGTGCTACTTTACCTTCTGGTCTTTGGGGATAGGAGTTGGAGGGGAAGGGGCTTGCTTGTTAGAGCGGATTGTGTTAAACCAGGACAGAAGCTCTTACCTCAGTGAAAAGGAAATAATTTATTAAAGGAATAAGAGGACCCCCTCAAAAGCTGAAGTAAAACAGTGCTTGATGTGTTACAGACTTGTAGGGAACAATCTGTCTTTGTAGAGGGGACAGAAAGGCTCAGGTAAACAGGGCTTTTCTATATCTGAGTTTCTATGCAGCTCTGTTTAATGTCTATCATGATCAGCTGACAACTGGCCACTCTCCATATGGCTGGTTGCCTTCTCTTCCTGGGGAACTAAAGAACACGGAGGGCATCTCAAATGACGAAGACACAGTATGAGAAAATATCACAACAGAACATTTCTTTTTATAATTTAAATCAAGTAAGCAACTGATTCACGCAGGGCAGAAATTTGATAAGACATCAAAGGTCTAATCCCCAAGCCATAAAGCTAACTTGCTGACAATAACTGCAGAGCTCCAGCACTCTTACATTTATCACTGCCATCAGCTTCTTCAGAACAAAGTATTTTTGGAAGGAAGGCAGGCAGCTGAGTCTGGGAGGCAGATTTTGCTCTCATTAAACTGTTGACCTTAAAACAACATGCTTCTAGGTTTAAATACTGTTGCCTTTAAAAAGAGAAATTGTGCTAACAGCAAATAGTTAAATAGTACACATTTGGAATATACAAGCATGTAACAAGTCAGCCTAATGAGAAAAACCACCTTTCACAGAGACATGAGAACCTGGTAGTGGTTATCTGAAATCACTGGCATTTTGACTTCCTCCCAACTTCGGAGTTCCATGGCACTCTTGTATACTTGTATATGTATGTTGGAGAAAACCATTTTTCCTTTAATTTAAACCATTGTTTTTCAAGGACACAAAAGTTATTAGGAAGTCATTTATTTCTAATTATTATGAGGACTTCTGCAACAGAAAAAACCTTGAATATGAAAAAAGAAAATCTTGTGTGTATCTGAAAGTGGGTGGGAGGAGTCACCAATCCATGATGAAGACCAAACAATTTACAAGGAAAAAAAAAAATCCAAGTTTTGTATCAGATTTTAAGTGTCCTCTGTGTTCTTTGTAGCAGAACAGATTTTTCTGGCTGTTCTTTGCCTTCTACACACCAGCTGATCAGTAATTCTTAAATCTGTTGTAAAAAATAACCCAGTAATACTAGAGTAGATTAACGAATTGTCTTACTAGCAGTACGACCTATTAATTCCTTTCCACTACGGACAAAAATATGTCACATTTTCTGTGATAGCAAAAGGAAATTTTAGGAAAAAGAAACCTAACTGAGGAGAATTTGAAATTTCCATTTGAGTTTAGTGATCGAAGACCCCACCATAGCAGGCATTATACCAAAAAAGTCCCCACAGAAGCTGTAATGATGGTCACACATTCTACATTGTGGCTGAAGAATCAACAATGGAAGAGACTACTGCAATCCAGAAATTAAAAAAAAAAAACAAAACCAAACCAACAATGCTGTTTCTAAACACAGTGGAGCAGAGAACACATAGAAGAAGATTATGCCACTAAGTTGGGATTTGTTAAAAAAAAATAAGTCATTATCACAGACTTGTTTTGAAATGGGATGCAATTAGAACCAATTCTCACACCCTTGAAGCCTAGACTTTCTGTATTGATAAGAAAATCCTTCCAGTATTTTGAAAATACAACAGATAAAAACTCCTGAGTTCTAAAGAACATGTACTTGATTTTAATCAGACTTTCTTGAACCCCTCAAAATGGAAGAATTGAGGCCCATGAGTTTCTGGCTCATACCAAGAACTTGTCTAAGCATTGTATTTCTACAACCCAAGAGTGAAGATTTCTAGGATGCAATATCTTGTATTTGCGGCTGCAACATTTTTTATTTGCATATTTTTCTAGTCGTACTAGAGAAATCAGGGAATCACATAACTACTCCATGCTACAGATATTGTCTGTATGTAATGGAACTGACCAACAGGATACAGACAAGAGTGACACCTGTGAAATATTTTCCTATTTCACTGTGGATAATAGCTCCCTCATATGGTTTTACACAGATTATTGCATTTGGAAGAACATTTAACAGAGACTAAGATACACCCATCCCACTAATTCCACGTTCTTTTCCTCCCAGGTGTACAAGTTGTTGTCGTTCTTGGATTCTGGGACCCGGGTCTTGCAAATTATCATTTTTCTCTTTGTGCTTATGAGCTCAAGCAAAGCAGCTGTAGCCACAGCTTTCTTTCTTTGTTGTGTGTAGTGTCCTGCAAAACAATGAGCAAGATGGCTAATTTCAACAAAATTTCATTGGCATGGGAGAAAGAAAATAAATAGTGAAGTTTGTTTATTTTTTTTTTTAAGCTCCCTGCCCTTTGTTCCACAGAGAGGAGGAAAAGTAGATGCTACAGCAGATGCTGAGGCATTCTTACATCCCCTTGTGCTGCTGCCTGATGAAAAGGAGTATTAGCTGACAGTCCTAAGGGTAATGGCTCAGTAACCTCCTTCCCTGTAGGTTACTGATGCTCTCCGTGGACAGTGCTTGACTAGATTCAAAAGTAATATAGGTAACTATGACAGATGCCATTCTAAACACACTTAGTCATGAAAATGGTTTGGACTAGATAAATAAGATTTTTCAGGCTCCTTGGCAAATATGTTTCAGTCTTCAGAAAACAGAAGAGCAAACCTTTTATGTGAATTCAGTGTGCTTACATTTACTGATGGAGAGGTTCTCTTCTAGTTAAGATGCAGGCTGGGGAGCTACTAAATTTGTCCATTATCAGATTTAGCAGATTGTCTTGGATATCTGGACTAAGTCATTCTTCTGTCACTGTACAGTCTGCTACTTGACCTTTTGGATGTCATCCACTAGACTGATAACCCTAGCCACCTCTCACTGGAGGCTGGGCCTTCCTAGTTTATTAAATTTCTCTGAAGTCCATCACTCCTATAAGCTACACCAGAGTACTAGATACAACTTCTTCAGAGCAGCATCATTAGCTGATTCTGACACATTTACCATAGGTTTTGCTGTCACTGGCTTGGACTCAGTCTCCTAGGTAGGGAAGTATGTTCAGCTATGAAGCTGTCTGACAGAAAGAGGTGCCAAAGTACCATTTGTACCATTTCTGATACAAATGACTCCAATTACTTTGTGGCATTTTCCTACTACTGAAGCAATACACAGAAAATTGCCACATCTTTAAATAATTGTTTTGGATTCACATGTTTTAGAAAGTTAAAAATCTAAGTCCTCTGCAGCTGCAGTTGATATCTAAATATACATTCTCCTCACAACTCGCTTATAAAGAAGAGAAATTTCACTGGAATCAGTTTACAACCAGTGGATTTAGTCACAGAGATGTGGTGGCTTGTCCAGAGTCACAGAGGAAGTCTGTGGCAATGCTGAGAATTAAACTCAAAACTCCAGAAACTCATTTCTGTTTTTCAACCACATGCATCATCCTTCCAAATGTTCTTTCCAACAAAAAGATTTAGTCACGGCTGAAAAAGGCTCAACTCACTAACAAACTAAGGACACAGCAATAGAAACTGCATGAATTCTTCAAAACTGACATGTGGATTTTTTGTTAAATACATGCACGAATGTCCTGTAAACTACATTATGACTTTCAAAAAAAAAAATTGCTGAAGGTCATTTTTAATGGGATCTAGGATGATGTTCCAAGAGAAAAGTATGGGCTGAGTTGTTTTGGCTCTGCATGCCATTCATTCTCCCAAGTTTTGAAAAACACTGTCTCGAATTCAAGGTCTCACACAGTTTTCCTCCACTTTGGGGCTTAGAAGAATAGAGGAAAGCAATAATATATTTAGTTAGTAAGAAGTATATACCTGCAATGCTTCTTCCTCAAAAGACCCAGGTCTACCTAAAAATTTCAAGGCTACATTTGAAGTCAGGAATTTGTCCTTTACAACTACAGTGAACTGATTAAGTCATAGACAAGCCATTTTATCTCTTGGTGCTTCTTCAGTTCTCACTCAAAAAAATCAAGCTACTATTACTTGTCTTTGTAATACATTTCATAAACCATAAATGAAAAATGCAATACAAGAGCATTAAATAAGTACTTAAATAGCATTTAATTAGCAGTTACTAAAGAGCACTAAGTAAGTATCAAATCCACAAGACCCAAAAATAGCCATAAATTTCAGTTTCACTTATTTATTGTTGAGCACAGATTACTTGGATTTTCTGTGACAGCTTAGCACAGCATTCATTTAGTTATGCATTTTTGGGTTTAGGAACATTTCAGTGTTTACATTCTTTGAAATTGCTGTCAGACATTCAAAAAAATTGACAGCGTTGTTAACATGTCCATCAAAACATAAAATAGGTAGGATACTTTAATGTTTCTATCAAAAACTGCTACTTTTGAGGCAGAGGTAGGTTTGCAAGGTTTTTCTAAACACTGCTTCTTAGCATGTTTAAAAGCCGTGCCATAGTGCTTCTCAGTAGAAGTGTCTTTCATTAAAATTACAAGTTTACCTGAGAAAAATAGAAAATACTGCAACCAAGAAGACTATATGTCTTAGCATGGCTTCCATACCTAAGTACTTCAATCCTCTCCCAGCTGGAAAAGCAAAGATGATTAGCCCAATGAGGAGTTGATATCATGATTTATCTGCTGCATGCCGTGCTTTTAATATCACAGCATCTATCAGATAATCAAAATAAATGACCGTGGAAAGTCTTGAACATAAAGTATGCAAGATTCATGCTTGTTAGCTGCTCTAAGTGAAATGAAGCTGTAAATGGGATAAATTCTTTGCCCTCTTTTCACTAAAAGTTTTATTAAGGAAGCTGGACTCTGCTTGAAGTTCAGAACGTTTTGTTTCTGTAAAATATTGTTGAACTACAAGAGGATCCAAGCTAACTAAATATGGAGCAAGAGATGTTTTTGTGTAGCAGCCCAAAATATTCTGTTACTGATTCATTGGTAACTTATGACTGGTTTGGACATAATCTTAACCAACCATCGCTGGGTTTGGGAGATGAAGTGACATGACTCAACCAAAATTAACATGATAAAGAACAGCTCACTCTTGCTGCTTAAGTCCAGTCAAAGTTTGCTTCTTGCAACAATGTTTCAGTCACAGCCTTTGAGAAAAGGCAAATACAAAGAGGCACAGCAAGCTCCATTTATCATGTAATTCCTTGCTCCCTAGCTCAAAAGCATAACAGCCTTGTGCAGATGGAAATGAAACATAATAGCACATTTTCATGTCCACAGAACACTTACTAAACAGCAAACAAATATAGAAAATTTTGATATGGTACCTGTAGTGCATATGCAGCTTCAAAAAGCATTTCTTTCCATCACTAAATAGTCTTTCTTCTTTCCATTTCTAAGCATAAAAATCTTGTCAGTCAAGAGATACTCCAAGCTCTTTCAGCAAGGTTGACATAATTCTGCACAAGGATACAATTAATATCTTATTCTTTGTTTACAGTAAAGTCACACCCAGAAAATATTAGAATTTAAACTTTGGAAGTGACAGAGAACTGTTTAAATTGGAAAAAAAGTGCTATGAATAAATTGATCCAGTTAATTTTAAGACTTTATCTTACAATCCCTGTGGAAATAGTAGGGACATACATGAAGTTTTAAGCTGAATCCTAGACTTGAGATAAAAAAGCAGGTGCCCTGGTGCTTCCAATAGAAAGGAGATAGATTCAAGAAACTATCTACTGTTAAGCATATATAAAATTCCAGTAGAGAGAGTGAGTGGTAACTCTGGGGAAAATAGGATTCACAGCAATGATCGCTCCTAATTTAAACATTTTTAAGCCCTAACTTGGATTGCCTTAGTTGTTGATATGAGACAATATACAGTTTGAATATGATCCATATATGATGTATTGTGGATATCATAAAAAACAGTCAAAACAGACTTGCTCTTTTCTATATTCGTTTAAGCTGCTTTAACAGGTGAAAGAACAACAGGTAACTGCTATAGAATTTTACTTATGTTTTCAGAATTCTTTAACTAGTCATGTAATTTATACACACAAAAAGAAGATTCCTGCTGCTCTTTAAAGTATTTACACTGCCTGAAAGATTTGAAATATTGCTATTCTCAAGGGGAGATGATCTATGATTGCTCATCTTTGCCTCACTCCAAGTTGAAAACTTGAATAGTAACTTAAAAGTAGATTTCAGGATTTGCATGTTCCTTAGCTAAGACCCAATACTTTGCTGAAGAAGAGCTTGTAGATCTAATCACCTTCTTGCCCAGAGCTTTCTGAAGTGCCAGTTTCTTCTAGCTGATAGAGCATACATGAGACTCAATGTTTTCTCTCTTGCTCCCTTAGTGGATTATGTTTTCATACTCAGTATTACTGAACTGGCAACTGCATAGATCTTACCCTCGATTCACCTTTGTCTAGAAGAGGCAAAAATTAACAATCCCAGTGAGAAGTTCTCTAGGGGAATGAAACTGTGCAGAGACTACATATCATCTTTGGAAAATAAAATCTGTAAGGTTGTTTCTGCTGGCATAATATGGTCAAAGTCAGACCACTTTCACAGGTAAATCCCCTGTTTTGCAATTGACTCTAAATTAAGACACAAGTAAAAGAATGATAATTTGTTTTCATCCAGTGTGAATCTGAAAACACACCAAGATTCAGCAAGCCTGGAAAACTGCATGGGAACACTCAACATGAATAGTGGAAATGAAGGGGGAAGAAGTGACAGGCACAAAACCACAAGACTTCACAAGCTCTGTCCAACCTAAAGAAAATTTTGGATTTCTTTACAACTCACTCAGTTGAAATCTTTATGCAATTCAATGTAGGAAGCTAGAGTGGAAAACCAACAGTCAACACAACTAATAATGTTTACCTCACATTCTTCTATAAGGTTGATTCCTAATTACTGGTGAGTCAAAGCTTTAAAGGTGAGAGGTATAAACCCAGTGGCCTGAGAGGGAGCAGGACCTGGCTATAGAAATTTTAAAGAGAAGGCATTGGTGGTAGCAGAGTCTGGATGAAACCAGCAAGGTGGAGGAAATACAGCAAGGAAGATACAGTAATGACACTAAGATCTATCTTAAAAGAAGGGTCTCAAGTGGCTTGTACCAAACTGCCATTCTAACTCCTTTGTATTTTCTGTTTGCTAACATATCTACATGATGTTCATGCATATTTAAAGACTTGCAGACAGTTTTTTTTCCCCAAAGCTGATGCAAAGAATATGTATAATTTCTGTATTACTAGAATGCGGAGACATAATAAGGAAACCAAAGATCTTTCCTCACGATCATCTACTGGCATCAGTTGCACTGACTTCAGGAAAGTTACTCCTGATTTACATCTGTGTAAAAAATAAGTCCAGTGTGTTCAAGGAAATACTCTGCACAGCTGGGACAGTTTAGAAACATAAAATAGATGTTTGTAACACCATGTGATTAAAGAAAAACCTTAACCACAGAGTTCAGATCTAAATCCAAAGCCTCCTCAAGTTCAGTGTGTTTTAGATCCAAAATTTTGACTCAGATCTTTGTCTATAAAAACTGTAGTAATTCACAACTTACTGTGATTTTAAACAATACATCATGTTGAATAGATCAGTGCCTACGTTGGATTTTCAGGCTTTGTGGTAACTAGTAAATGAAATTGTGGAACACAAATAGTAATGAGTACTAGTCTAGCATAAAAGAAAAACATGGAAACACATAAACAAGCAAGTGTCAACTTGATGGTCAATTGAAATTATAATTCTCATTTTCCATGACTCAGATCTAAACATAAAATTGCTATATCAGCAAATATGTGATAATTAAAAGAACTTACTCTGGAGTTAAGCAGCAGGGATAACTATGAGAGAATTCAACAACTTCCAGCATAAAAAAGCTGTTCTGGTTTCAAAACCAGTTTCTGCTTTTAAGTTAGAACTTTATTTCAATGAAAACTATCCACCAACTTCACCTGGGTTTTTATGCTCAAATATTTGTAGGAAGAATTGAACTCTTTTAATGTAATTAACAGCAGCAATCTCATTTCTCTCCTTAGTACAAGCAATTGATCACTTTACAGATTAGAAAGAACTTCGCTATTCTGAAAACATTTGAAATGCCAACAAACTTTACAGAAAGTATTGAATAAACAAAATATCTTACTCATTCAAGGAGTCTGCCTTAACCTCCAGCAAAGGCAAAGATCTTGAAGCTGAAGTTGAAAAAATTCAAAACATAAATAAGATTCAACTTTTTAAAAAGAGGGTAGTTTTATCAGGCGTATTAACATAATCAGTACGAATGAGAACAGATGCGACTCATTTATGAATATGTACATACTTCATACTTCCCTAGGAGCCTCATATTTTCCTAACTTTGAAAGTGGGCATTTTTAAAAAATATACACTGAAACTGGTTGTATAAGGAGCAATTAACTCTAATAAAATGAACCCATCTTCAAGCTCTTGAGAATCACTGTCCAAATCAAACCACGTCAGCTATGCAGTTGGTTGAAATGTTTCCTTCCTAGAGTCTAGGCAGGGAATCCCAGGTTTGGGAAAGCGTTTTCAAATTAAGTTAAAGGTCTACTGNTAACTCTGTGTTAATAAATATCCTTTGTGCAAATATTTCCTGTCGACCGAAAATCCAAAGGATCTGAGGGATTTTCCCCCGAATTTTTAATATTAATAAAAAATTAATATTCAGAGATATTAATAATAATAATTCATAACCGTATATTAATATCTCATCACAACTGCAATCACAGATATTTTCTCTCAGAGGTGGCATATGCTCAAAGCAAGTTGCCTATTCAGAAATAACAGGAATATGCAAAGTACGCTTTTATTTCCCTTTCCATTTTAAACTATGACTGTAGGAAAATATTCTGCATTAGCTGGATATGTGAGCAAATCCAAGTTGACTAACCAAGTTTGCTAACTGCAAAATTGTAAGCTGAAGTTTCTCAGCCTGCTTGGAATGTTTATCTGAAGGGCCAAGGACACCACTTGCAAGCGGTCCCCGGAGCAATCAGAAACAAGGGAAGATCAGAACTAAAACCAAGGGGTGTTCTGATACCAATTACAGAATTCCACGAGAGTTTGTATCTGGGATATTTGAGCCAGCTAGTTGGGTCAACAGCTTGTACCTTAAATGACTTGGACCAATTACTTTTGTAATGGGCTGGCCTGAACAGTCTGTTAGAAGGGTATATAAATGCATATTCAGATTCAGTAACCAGAGCAAGACCTAAAATCATATTGGTATTGTGTCTTGACTCCAGGGCGCTGACTTCAACATATGACAATCTAGCAATTCGAACAGTTTTTGTAGTACTGTAGGCAGAGCCTCTTCAGAACCTCTTCTTCAGCAAACAGCACTGAAGAGAACAAAATTTCAAAACTGAAGCTCTATGCTGGATATTAGTACTTACAGTGTTTACAATACATACCAGCCTTTTCCTTAACATAACATTTTTCACAACTAATTAATATTTAATCTTTTCCCTGTTCATACACTCTCACACAGTTACACTATGTCCATGTGCTTCCCTGGGGTAGCAAAAAGAACAAGTGTCTGGGGATAAGACAGCAACCTTTGAAGCAGATCTCAGATCCTTAGCCTCACACTAGCCAGAAAAAACATGATTTATAAGGAGATGAGCTCATTTTGTCAGTCCCAACTAGATGATCTTACATGACAAAGATGCAACTTTTAATAAAAACCAAGTAATGCTATGCCTCTTACTGTCATCAGAGCACTAAACATGAAGAAGGTGAACAGAAATATGGTTCCTTGAGTCTCCACATCAATGCCACCATTCATGAGAAGAAAATTACGAAATCTGTACTTGCTTCCAAACATCCATAAATTAACTTCAGTGACTCAGAGTGATCCACAGTGGAACACCTGCCACGTTCAAATGTTTTCCTTTGTTTTTCCAGCAGCAAATGTGATGCTTTCAACAATTTTGATAGTTTTGCTTAAATAGAAGATTTTGCTGCATCCGTCTGTACATATATCTGCATACTTATCTATCTCTTCAGAATTAGCTGACGTGAAATCAGAACATTTTCAGCATTTTTTGTTATGTATGTTTTTTACACAAATCATATGTCCTGGTACAGTCAGCTTTTTGAGTACCTCACCAAAGTACTCTGATACTGGAAAGATTTGGGTACTGAACTATTTCAGTTAAAGAGTATCCAAGCCAAGGTCACATTTCCAAGGATGTGCATAGAAAATTTGCTTTACCTCTCCTCACAACATCATTTTCATATTAAACACATAAAGGCATACAAAGCCACATTTACTGAAAAAAAAATAGATTACTTCAGTGACTTAGTTATTGTTCAGCTCCAGTAAGGAACAGATTGTTTACTATGGGAGCAGAGAGGGAAGGTATTTAACACAGAGAGCTCATTCTGTAAATTGAATTGTCAGTATCTTTCTTCAAACAGGTAGTTAGAAAATAGGAAACAACTTCTCTTTTTTTTTTTTCTTTTTTTTTCTTTTTTTTTTTTCTCCTGTTGTGCAGGAGTAGTAAAATTCACCTAGATTGGTTCATAGCTGCAAGTAACAGTTAGAGGTGGATTACTGACTTCAAATCAATACTGAATTAGGTGGGAAAATATCAACTATTTATATGAAGACTGTGTGACTTTTGTTAGCCCAGTTGTATCTTAAGAGAATACACACAGATAAAACCCAGGCCTCTGGAAGTTGATGTTGCTTTTTCTGACCTCCAGCTGCCTGGAATTTTCTATCTACATTTAAGCATTCATCGTGAAACCCCAATCAAGTTTGCATGGAGCTTCACTTTGGCTCAGACAGGAGACTCTTAACTGCTCTTCTGTGAATAAAACTACAGTGATGAATTCACACACTAACAGTAACCAGCTCAACAAAAGTTTCTATTATCTTCTGTTGTGGCTCAGAGGATCAGGGAACTGGAGTCTCAGCTATGTCTGTGACTGTTGGGCACTAAACAGTTTTTCCAGAACTGCAAAAATGCAACTGTGAAGTGAAATATTCCATCTGTGTTACCATGCATGAAGAGTTTTACACACTGCAGCTGCCTGTTAGACTCTGAAGACCTCATCTGTATCTAAAGGTCAGTGATCTTTTTGGCTGTTTGTCATTAGACAAGATAACTTGTCTAAGTGAAAGAATTTAATAGAACTGGGAATTTTTTTTTTAAATAGCTGATTAATTTCAGTTTTTCTGTTAATTCTGGTTTCTGGATTGTGTATCAAGCCATTGTAAAGTACATTTGCATATGCAGCTATTGCTTTTGTGCTTACCAAGTTACACAATTCTGATCAGCAGCACTTAAAATGCTCAGGTCCAGAGGGTCATTTTCCTCTATCAAGCTGATAAGCTTCTCTATGCAGTTATTTCAGTGGAAATGTACCTACCAGATAGTTAGAGATTTGCAGCTTGTGTTTTAAACTCATTTGACTCCCTGAAGTATAAATCATTAGCTAGATTAATCAGTATGTTCATGTGACACACATTAATTAGGATAAACAAATATATCTTTTTCATCACTATTAATCATACAATCATAGAATACAAAGTTCCCTCTCGGGAAAAGCACAGTCTTGATAAGATGGCCCAGCGCCCTGTCCAGATGAAATGTTCTATGCTGGGGGTTCCACCACTTCTCTACAGAGATTATTGCAGTGCCTGATTGTCCTCGTTGCAAAAATCTTTCTCCTCTATCTAATTGGTATCTCCTCAGGAGTAGCTTGCACCCATTACCCCTCATCTTTTCCATGTAATTGCTTGTAAAAAGGGAATCTCAAACTTTTTTTGTAGCCACTCTTTAAATTCTGGAACAAACTCAAAGACATTCCTTTCCAAGATCAGGAGCTGAAAATTTCCATGTGACATCAATGTCAAGGTTTTTGACCAATGCATACTCGTTATACTTAATGAGAAAAAGCATTAGCAACACACACTGCACTTGCAGAAAACCAGACTTGACCATGAGGAATTTTGAGATTTAAGCCTTCTTGGAACTCTAGATTCAGCACAGAAAGTTATCTCCTACCCATATTCATTTGCTCTTTTAATAACTCATCATAAAATCCACTTTGCCTTTATTTTGAAATTTGTTGTTTCTAAAAGCAAGGCATCACCTGGGATATTTATGAATGTTTATCCTGCTCAGGGAAGTTATTGATTACTTAAACTATACTACAGCATTTCAATTGGTGTAGCATTTCAATTTAGGGCTGGTAATAGAATTTGTGCTGAATATGCTCAGCTTCAGGAATTTTCCTAGCAGCCTAAGAGACTAAGCACAATTTACTACTTTATACTGTACTTTATCCTTTTAGAGTCTATTAATATAAAACTCCATTGCCTTAATCTTAACATTTTTCTTAACTAGTGAACTCAACCCAGTTTACAAGAGTCAGAAAAGTGATGTTAACTATAGTGCTTTTCTTCTCAAATAGGTGAGATTCTCATTCTTTCAGGACCCAGTTAGATGTGGATCTCCTCTGCTACTAAGAGACAAGAAAACTGAAGAGGCTGATTAACTTTTGCAAGGATCCACTTGTATTCCAACCTTCGGTAGGGTTGATTCTCCCAATCCTAAAATGAGCACAGACCAGAAGGTGTTATCTGCCTTTTTCTTTAAGGAAAGGTGCATGTTTCATCCACAGCCATCTTAGAACGGTATGCATTTTTTCTTACAGTGGAAGACTCTATTCAATACAAGGTCTTCCAAGGTGTTCTAATTATTTTATCGCCATCCTTACCGATAAATAGTTTGACTACTAGCTGAGTAACATGGGCACACTGAGAATCACTGAGGAATGGTGCCTATCATCACTAAACCCAGCAGCATCTCACAGAAGAAAAACAAATAGCCGATGTCACTAAGCCATCAATGTAATCCCCATTTCTAAATACCAGAGGTCAAACTCTTCCAAATTGCAGCTGTGCAACCACTTGCATTTGAACAAATATTCACTGCTATAACAGAGAGTAATTTTAGTCACATTATTTAATGTACATATACATCAGTTTTTATCACAGGAGTAAAATAAAAGTTGAAAGGCATAAGGGAGACTGTAGAAGGGGTGGCATTCAGCAGAATTCCCCAGATTTCCCTTTTGGCAAATGTGCTTCAAGTTCACTGATGTCTTTACCCCAGTATTCAACAAGGACTGTGTAACTTACACAGCAGCAGCTTAAGCTAAGAATATTGGCAATGTGTCCACATAAATTTTGTGTGAACTCATGAAAACATACACAGGGGATACAATGGCTTGAGCTGCAACTCTTCCTTTTTTCATTTTTTCTGTTATGTAGTTTAGAGAACGTCTTTTCAACATTCTTCACATGCTCCCCTTCCCACCATCCCAAGAAAGGTGAGTGACATTTAGTCCTCCAACCATGAAGCTGAGAAATGAATTCCACACAGCACAAGTGGGGGAAAATTCCATCTTTTGAAAGCAGCCACAAGCTCTGAGCACCAAGATTACATTATGTCATGCAATCTGGCATCAAATCCATTCTAAAGTCCAGTTCCATGGTCTTTTTCACACCATCATTTAAGATTTTCCTCATGTTTGTTCAAATTAACTGACACGATTACATGCTTAACAAATCCTTTCTACCATCTCATTGACCCCTGAGGGAAGACCACATGGGCAGTAGAGCTTTGTCTTCAGATTTCCTATACCAGAAAGGTGAGATTGAAAATTTTCAATTTCCTAGGGACAAAGAGGTGAAGAAATTCTCAGTTGTTTGTGTCAGAGAGCCACAAACTTCTGCTGTCTCTGGACCAAGATAGATTGACATTGCCACTTAGTTTGGCACTCCCTCTCTCAACTTTTCTTTTCAACTAATTCATACCTGCTCCAAGTCCCACAAGCAGGATTTCAACAGCTCCCTACAATAGGTTAAACCAGATGGAGCAACACAGATGATCAGTATCCTTGACACCACTGCCATCTTACAGGGGTACACAAACCACCTCACAACAGTACTTTCAGAAGTTTCACAGGAATTCACAACCTCACTCATATAGAGATATTTGCCCTGAAGATGGCTGCCACTGTTCTGTGGAGGAATCTGCCCACTTCTGAAACCTCAGGGCATGAAGGGGCTGTTCCTTTAGGTAGGACAAAGCAAGAAGGGCTAAGGCTGTAGCCACATACTCAAATAACTATCCAATACTTTCAGAGTAATGGCAGCAGAGAAGATACTCAAGCCACTAAAACTGATGTTGTCCTCAGGGAGACCACAGAATGATAAAGGGCATCATAAGAAGGAAAAGTTTAATTCCTAGACAGAATGTGAATCTATATTTTCAAGGCTTCTGTTGGATAAAAACATTATACTTTTTTCAACCCTCCAAATTCCCTTCCTGTTGTCACCACCTTCAGCTGATGAGTTCCTAAATTACAGTTTGCTCATGTTGTACAACAGATCACAGGCAGCAGCTCTAGAAGACAAAGTATAGGAGACTACTTCTATTCAGAACTGCAGTATCCAGGTTGCTTCCACCTCTGGAGGAATAAGGTGGGCACATGTTTCTTTCTTACTAAGCAAAGAACTATTTTCTTGAGAAGAGCCTCCACCTTGAGAACCACTTTTACCGAGTATGGTCTTTCCACTAAGTTTCATTTCTAGCCTGAACTCTCAGTTCAAACCAGAACACATCAAATATTATCTTGATTATTTAGGTAACAAGCACTGCCCACTCCTCTCTTCCCTTATTAAATCCCTATCATCACTCCATTTAATATGCTACCCAACAGTGCACGTTGATAAAAAGGTACAGCTCTGACTACCTTATGTATGGCTATTGCAATGACTGGTAAACTCTACAGTAATTAATGAGAATCTAAGTGAGGAACTGGATGCAATAGATGCACTAACTTCAGGTATGGTGCATTTGTTGTGAAGGCAGCTAGGGCTTACTGATGCAATTTTGTACCCTAATTTATACTCTTACCTAGTAGCTCCTGTATAAAACCTTTAAGCATTTCATGAGCTAATGCCTGTTCCTAGGAAAGACACCAGTTATGTCAAGCAAGCCTTCTGAACCAATATTCTGTTAACCATGAAAATTTCCAAGGCATCTGTAAGGTTTCTTTCTATCATTTCAGTCATTCAAGCTGGTTACTGAGATCAGAGATCAAATTAAAATTTTATACAGATTTTGGAACTGAGTTTTGTTTAGTGTCCACCTTTATGGCCAGATATGACAGTAACACAAATTACTTTGCAGATTCTTTCAATGCAAAGGTTTATCCTCAAGTCCAAAAAATAAAATTAAAAATAATAATTAAAAAAAAAATATAAAAAAAAAAATAAACCCAACAACGAACTGATATGGTAAAGTAAGAGTGCAAAAGTAAAAATATCATTTCTATTGAAGCAATAAATGAGAAATGGATATTTGTTTCCTTATTTCTTTCTTGAGAAAGGAGAATGTGTCTTTCAGAGTTTTCTTCTTGTCTCAGAAAAGCTAATGCTGGCAAGCACCTTTTGTTTTATAACTGCAAACACAGGGAATGAAATTTGATCTTTTGTCAACATGAGATCAGTTCTTGTGGTCCCACAGCTATTTCTGACCAGACCTTGCAAGATAATAGAAACTGATTTCACTAAGGTATTTCTGGGCTGAACATTTTTTAAAAAGTTAGTTAGCTGCAATTTGTTTATTCAATTTAGCTTTCTGAAATGAAAACATAGAAAAACATATCTGGTGATTGCAAGCATAGCAATCTATGGCATCTCTTCACCACCCACTGGAGAATTGTACTGCCACACTAGTGTTGGTGTAGGTGGGTACCTTTATTCACTGTTGTGTGGCTCTGAAAGCCATAGTTACAAGCTTGGGCACTGTGCCATTGTAACAGTTACACTAAGCTATGTGGTCTCTTACAATGGAGCAGGAGCATTTGCACAGTACTTAGATGTGCAGCAGAGAAACAATTACAAAGCACTCGTGCTGCCTCCTTCACCTGTACACACATATGCAGTCATATACACACATAGACACGGACATGTTCCCTCTGCAGCTTCTGTCTCTGGCAGCCTGCCCACTCTTTCACAAAATTTCCTTGCATTTCTTGGTTTATATGGTGTGGAAAGCAGCAAAAGCAATGTGGAATGCAATTTATTTATTTTCTGTGATAGCTTACTCCAGCTCACACCCAAGGAGATTGTGGATGGGGGGCCTGATACAGGACGACTCAGTATTCAACAGGGACTCTGTAACTTAAATATATAACTTAACTACATCGCAGTATCCTAAGCTAAGAATATTGGCACTGTGTCCTGCCATATCTGGATGCTGGCTGTGTCAGATACAGTAACATAAGCCGTCAACAGTCTAGTAGTTGCTGTCTTGTGAAAAATATTCAATGTGATGTGGGAAACTACAAAGACTAACTCTCCCTAGACATACTGGGTGATTAGCTGAAAGACTTCTGGACACACATTGCCTCCACAGTCTATCTGAGACAGTTCTCTATGCAGATGGTTGGACTTTTATATAGTTTTTCCCAGAGTCGTCCTTCAGTCTGGTCTCTGTTTTCATGACTTAGGGGATGATGAGATCTTTAACTCTGGTATTGTGCTAGCTTTCGTTTGCAATTCTCCAAGGGAAAAAGCCTTCACTTACATATAACAAAGCAACTTCAGCATAATATGTGTGATTAAAACCAAGGTTTATTTTCTCTATTGCCTGTGTGTTTCATTACAATTTAAAGCTATGAAATCTGTACTATACAAAGTAAAATGCTACACAACGTCAACTAGAATGCAGAGGTGGTTTACTGGAATTCTTACACTGCCACCAGCCAAGCAAGTTTCTGTCCTCTAAAACTAGAAAAAACAGCTTGGCCTTTTCTTTCCTTAGACTGGCATCTGTTGCCTTTCCCAGTTCAAAAATCTGGTTGCTAGGAATTTTCCTTGGAACACTTACTTCACAGACCATGCAGCTATTTTTTTAGAGTACATTCTGGATTGTAGTTCTTAAACATGATGTCAGATCTCCATGTACAGTTTCTGCGAGCATGTCCTTCATAAAGTTCTGGCTGCTAAATTCAGGGTCAACATAGAGACAGCACAGTTGCAGCCAGCCTCTCTCCCCTGGTCTTCCTGGGGACAGGTTCTCAGACAATGCTGTGGAGAGGACAACCTAACTTGGACTTGCCATTCCCCATGGGAGTTGCTTTCCTTGCTGCTTGGCTTCTGCCTGATCCACTGTTTCTACCACATTACAGCTTCCCTATAGGTTCTGCTCATCCAGATCCAGACTACAGATGACTTCTTCCCTTGATGTCAGCCCATTCCTAGAAAGGTGGTTGATGCCTGTGATTTGGGCTACCCCAGGCCCCCACAATTGCCCTGGTGCTGTCTGAGGGGTGAGTTTGGATCTAGTTGCCCATGGGCAGACCCTGTTGCTTCCACAACCTGGTCCTTGTAGCACTTGACACTCTAATGTAGACTATTGGCCTTTTAAATTACTTTTTTTTTTTTTTTTAAACCACATTAAGAAGTTTTTGGCAGTTGTAGTGGTTCAAGTATAAAGAAATCGGTCCCCCAAGAGGAATGTGAAGTGATTTGCTTTGGACTGAAGAAACCAAATTTATATTTAATTGGATAACATAAGAAAATGAACCTTATATATGCTAATTTATTGGATTCAGATTTATTTAAATCGGGTTATAGAGTTGTTTTGACATTGAGTAATTAGAATAATTAGAGAAGACAGCTGTAAGACTGGACTATTTTGACACTAAAGGTCACTGTGATACTAAGATCACACAAGTGTTATAAATGTAAAGGAACTGTGTTTACACAATGAAACAAGAAGCCTGATTCTGTACTTGGCAACAAAGATACCTTTAAAAATACATAGATGAAACAGCGTGGGATTATTCAAAGGCATATTTGAAGAATGGACCTTTGGAGACACCCCCAAAGGTGTAGACGACTTCATCTGCTATGCATAGAAGATTGTGAGTATAAACTGATTTTTAAAACCTGAAAGAATAAAATAAACACTTATATTTTATAAAACTTTTGTCTTTCACGATAGTTGTATACATTTTTTTCCCCCCCAGTTTCTGCCTGTGGACACTTTCATATAGCTAGTTAGAAATAGTAAAATTAACAATTAGTGACTTGATCTGTCTTATCTCAGCCTCTTGTCATGCTAAATAATGATTCAAAATTAAAATGTCAATTTTCCCCATTCTCCAGAGGTATCCGTGAGATTTTCCTGTACTGGCACAACAATCAAACAGTATTTATTATACCTTCAAATGTTTCACAAATAGAGCCTGGTTTTATAGGCTATTCCAAGGCTGAAAAACATTCTGCAAAATCCTTGGAGAATTTTGCAATTTCTGTATTGAAGCTATGAATTTATGAACAGAGGGTTTGATATACTGTTTTTCAAATAAGCCACATCTTTGATATATGCCAGCTCTTTTATCAGAAATGTATATTTTCACGTTAAAAATGATAGAGGAACTCTCAAAGCAAAAAAGGGTAATCACAAAAAAGCAACACTAAGTACTGCTATACTGTCTTCAATATAGGAATAAGATGTTGTGACCATTAACAAGGAGCTAAGAAAGAAGTTGAAGAGCCTGAAAATTTTGAAAAATATCTCTCAGGTTAGAAAAGGTTCACAGAAGTGGGGTCAGTTTATGAAACTTTTAAAATTGTATTAGCTCCTGTTTAGTTGATACACTGTTACTGATACACTACAAAATGCATTATGTGACTATAGCCACCTGTAGCTGCATCCATGTTACACTATGCATGATATACTATACAACTGCTTGAAATTTCTTACAATTAAAACCTGCTTCTACTTTAAAACTACTACATTTCCTGTACTTTTACCTTCTGTCAACTCTTTTAGGAAACAAAACTCCTTTACATTGCTACACATTTCTAGAGTACAATAAAATGACTACTCCATCTCTAAGAACATCAGAACTATAAGCCTAGGATCTCAATAAAATCTACAAAGTTTATAGAAAACTTTCAAACAGAAGTGCTGTTTGTGAAGAAATATTCTCTCTCAAAATGGAACAGTTCAGAGGCAAAGTGACTCAAAAAAAAAAAAAAAATAGAGAATTTGCCCAAATTTCTCAGTTCCTTCCTCTTTATGCCAATACCACTTTTAATCATTTGTAGCTTTGCTTACATTAGTCATATCATAAAAGAAAACATTTAAGCACCCAACTAATCAGATTGGCTTGCAAAGGTTTCACTTGTTTTGTTATTGATAGCAATTATTTTTAAAGCTCAGACAATCAAAAGCTATCTATCCATTTAAAAAATAATTAAAAATTTAAAAAGGAAATTGGTTAAAAACAAAAGACACAAAGGAGTCAGTACATGCACGTACATGTCTTGGGCAACAGTGGAGCATTTTGACTAGACTGCCTAGAGCTAGATGGCTCTCTTATATTGATTAAAACATTCTTCTCTTTCACTTTTGTTTCTTTATATTTGATTCTTTAAATATATATATGCACCTGGCTTTCAATATTTGTTACCTTTTTTTTTTTTTTAAACAGCCTTCTCTCCACTGTTTCTGAGAGGTGTTGTAGGTACACTGCTGTTCCATATGTGGCCATTATCAGTGCTTCAGAACGAGCTCCCAAGCCCTAAAATATGTTTTTTAGGAGGAAGGGATCCCCAGACAAATTCCAAAATTACCTTCTATGTACACTGGAATTGCACTTCTCCAACAGACAGATTTGACACTTTCTACATATTAAGGGATGTATCCATAATGATGCTGAGTGTCACTGATAAATTATCCCTAGGGTCACAAAGTACTGGGAACATATTTTATTAGATGATGAGTAGAAGGACAACATCTGGATTCACAATCCCTTAGCCTAAATCTGCCAAGTGTTCGATTAAAGTTACAGTGTATTTGAACAACACTATAACAGTTAAACAGATTCCCATGGCACAGATCCTAATGCAGCTTGCAAAATGAAATAGCAATAGTGCAGTAGTGTTCACCTTTGACATGAAAAGTGTGATGAAGAAAAAAGTCCATCTGAGAAGCAGCATATAGTCAACAGCTGTTTGAGAAAGAAAAACAGTAAGCAGTGAAATCTCTGGGCTAGAAAAGGCTTAAAACCTCGATCAATGTGCTGCAACAACAGTGCAAGTGACCTGTACGCTGAAAGACCAACCCTTCATTTCATAGCACCATTCACAGCTTCAAGTTAATGGACCTGAGGGAGTACTGGCCACATTAACTGAAATAACAGCATTAACTAGTTTCATACATCATACAGTTACCACGACAGAGGCTGCAGAAGGAGTTTTAATACACTGCACAAACACTTCTGAAAAACAGCATTGCAGCAAATTAACAGCAGGAGCCTCACATTACATATGGCAATCAAGCTCGGGCAGGATTCAAAGCCAGGGGTCACGGGGAGGTTTGAGCTTGGAAAACCAAGCATATTGTGAAATTAATGCACATCAAATAGGTTTGCCTATATAATGCAGTCAGAATAAATAACAGGTATCTTGGCATTCCCACCTCCAGGAGCTTTTCTTAATTATTATGTCGATAAATAAGACATGCATATGGCCTTAGCTCTAATTGAACAGAGTTGTATGTGCAGATAATCAACGTGACTGGTATGATATGAAAATTTTAGACATAGCCTTATAGATTGACTGTAAGAAAAGAACTTTATAAAAAATAAGTCCTTTTTTTTTGTTGTTTTTAATAGCTTATTTTACTTTGGAACCAACACATCAGTTTTGGAACTAAAAACAAAAACAAAAACAAAAACCAACCAAACCAACAAAAAAAAAGAAAAAAAAAAAAAGAAGAGAAAAAGAAACATATTGAGACTTAAGCTTTTTCCTCCCTGTATTTGACCTTGATTAACTGTCTCTGCCAAGTTCTGCTTACTTCTGTTTCTTACTGAGCCAGTTTCTCTACCACTTCCAGGTGTCTGAAGCCAGTCCTTGTCTTCCAGAACAGTCTTTCTGTAGCACACCTTTTAAGAATGGCTGTGTCTTGAAAGAGATTTTCCCTCTACTGCCAAAATCAAAACCAGGATTATCGCACACAAAAAAAAAAAAAAAATGTGGACCATCTGGTAATAATAGCTTTGGTGGATGAGGGTTTTAGCTCCAACTTAACAACCTCCTATGAAGACAGCAAGTTATATTTGCCCTGAAGAGTAAAAGTTAGGCAGGATTTTAACAAGTTTAACGTCACAAATTAGTGCCTGTTTCAGTGGAACTTCCAGCTTTGTAGCCATATGCATTTGTCAACAATATGGAAGAAACACAAATATGATGACTTGGTTGATTCAAAGAAGTAAATACCACTCAGGAGCAACAGAGAGGAAAAAAGGTGATTTTTGCCATTCCTGTGTACAGTATATGCCCAGTGGCATCCTTCTGTTGATGACAAAGAGTGAAGTGGATGTTAGTCTCTTCTCCCCAGTATCAAGTAATAGAATAAGACGAAATTAATTCAAATTTCATTAGGGAAAGTTTAGATTAAGTATTGGGGGAAAAAATCTTTACTAAAGAGTGGTCATGCATTAGAATAGGTTGCTCAGGGAGGTGATGGAGTCACCATTCCTAGAGGTGTTCAAAAGATGCAGACGTGGTTTAATGATCATGGTGGTGTTAACTCAATCGTTAGGCTCAATAATCTTAGAGGTCTTTTCCAACCAAAATAATTATAAAAGTGTATGATCTTGAACCTGTACATACAAAAAGCTGACAACAGGTTTCTGATTTATTTTAGGATGCAGGGTTATGAAGAGGCACACCGCCCAGATACATACAGATTGACAGATATCATGTTCCTGAGGCTTCACATCCAAACATGCTCATTGACAGTGTCAGTTTCAGGTACTGCCATCATCTCCAAGCTCCTTTGCATGCTCTTGCCCTTATAGAGGGGAGACCCATAGCCAGTTTTCTTCTCCTTCATTCTTTTCAGGAGAGCAAATGAATTTTTCCTTGTTCCAAAGTCAAGAGGACAGACTTTGCATTGCTCAAAGTCCTACTGGACTCAGGAGGGTGTAGTGGAGAAGGTTGGACACATTCATTACAAAGAGTGTGGACTTTTTGGTTTGCTATCATACAAATTCTCTGGCAATCATGTACAGTTGTACCTACAGCTCCTGTATCAATGACACACACAACATTATCAGAGACCTCGAAAGTTGCTTTTGTTGAGTTCCTGTCTCATTTCTGCTCTCCACGTCATGTGAGGGTGTACAAAAGCAAGCCAGTATTCCATAGAGCCAGGACAGGAGCTGCAGTTGTGATCCCCTTCTTTACTGGGAAGGGACTGGGCAATGTGCTCAGGTGGCCAAGAAAGCCAATAGCATCCTAGCCTATATCAGGAATAGCATGGTCAGCAGTAGGCAAGTGACAACAATGGTCAGGCCACACCTTGAATACTGTGTTCCAATTTTGGGCCTCTAACTACAAGAAAGACATCGAGTTGCTCAAGTGTGTCCAGGGGAAGGGCATGGAGAGCAAGCCTTATGAGGAGCAGCTGAGGGAACTGGGGTTGTTTAGTCTGGAGAAGAGGAGGCTGAGAGGAAACCTTATTGCTTTCTACAACTACATAAAAGTAGATTGTAGTGAGGTGGAGGTTGGTCTCTTCTCCCTAGTATCAAGTGATAGAAAAAGAGGAAATAGCCTCAAGTTGCACCAGAGGAGGTTTAGATTGGGTATTAGGAAAAATTTCTTTATTGAAAGAGTGGTCAGGCATTGGAATAGGCTGCCCAGGGAGGTGTTGGAGGCAATGTCCTGGAGGGGTTCAAAAAATATATGGACATGGCACTTCAGAATATAGTTTAATGGCCAATTCCATGACCACATTATTCTATAGTAAGGGAGAATAATTTCTGGCTTTCAGAACAGTGTACAAGGGGGATAAACTGTCTCAATTCACCTCACTCACACTGCCCCACTATTTGAACTGCCTTGCAGACACCTGGCACACATCCACACTCTTTAAACAATGTGGAACACAGAATGTGTGCATCTGACACCTGCAGCCCCCAGGCCATTTTACAGCCACAAAGAACAAATACGAAATTAAGTAATCAACTCCAATTATACTTTGGTTAACAAATTCTACATGTCACTTCACTGAACAGTAGTGTTTTAGCAAATTAAAAACATTTTTTAAAGTCCCAAAGTTTTCAAGGACGTCAACCTATATTCAAGCAAGAAGTATCAGACATGAGAAATAGAAAGCATCAATTTCTGCTCCTCACAGACACACACACACCTGCTTTGCTATTGTTGACAGCAGATAGCTGCAGGGCTTTTCCTGAGAGACATCCTGCATACCACAAAATGGCTGTAGAATATGAACTGTGACCTCCTTCAGCTTTGATAAACTTGTCATTTCTGTCAAGCTTTTCCATCCATCATGCACACTGTTTCTAGTGTTTAACTCATTTATATGATCTCCTGAGGGAATTGCATTGCTTCTCTGACATTGCTTTAATTATTCTCATGTGGAACTTGTGAGTTTTCACATGTGATTAGTCCTATTTGTAACCACCTAACTTCATTGAACATTTCTGGCTGCTTCTTGCTTGTATTAAATGAGTGTAATTTACTGACCTGGTTGTAAAATGAATCTGGCTTTGGAGTTTCCACATCCCCAGGTGTGCAGAGAAGACTCGGAACTGCAAGTTTAAAAATCATTTACTTTTATGTTAAGGAGAGAAACTGTGTCACTTTTTGATTGCTCCTGTCATAACTCAAGAAGTAAAAGTTCTCTTATCATTTACGATGATAGTCAAGACAGCTACTAAAATAAAACCAACTATATAGTCCATCCCTGCATACACATGTATGACTAACATAGGTAGTCTTAAGATCAGAGCTGGCAATATTGGGAATGTAACACAGCTGATGGATAACATTATGAAGACCCAGGTAGCCTATAGGAAGAAGGTTTGTGCTTCTTGACTATGTTTATCATCTCTTGGAGGTTGCCAAGAGATCCTTTGTGATAGGTTTTCCTGATGTTGCTGTAGAAGAGAGTACTTTTGAGAGAGGTGGTAAACATAGCAGAAAGAATTACTTTCAGCTTTTTGATCTTCATTCACAGGATGGAAGTATCCTGCACCCAGACCCCTCTTCTTTTCTCTCTCAAGAAAAGGTGGGGAAGGGCCGTGGTAAGAGAAGCTTCCAGCTGCATGCTGAGCTACGCATGAAAAATAGGAAGAGACATCCAAACATTCCCTTTGACCAGGCTGCACTGGGTCAGGTTTTCTTTCTTCTTTAAGGGAGAAAAGGTTTTGCACCATGAAAGGAAACACATACCACAGTCTGAGAACCCCAGCTTTAGGGCAACGATAAGATTGAGACACTAAGCTCTCGAAAGTCAGGAAATACCAAGTAGATGACACTTGGGCCTCTGCACTATGCAGAACCCCTTGGCTGGCAGCATGACAAGACCAGAGAATAGACCCTTTTGCTCATCTCTTGCTGTACTGTTGAATGGATTGTTCCAGTTCTTTACAAAAGGCATATTAGATTAGAAAACAAACAAAGAAAACCATGCACACACAGAGAATCACAG
>WBNM01045738.1:155457-179995 GCA_013399055.1 Ramphastos sulfuratus | reverse complement strand
CCTGATCTAGTTGGAAGTGTCTCGCTGATTGCAGGGGTTTGGACAAGCTGACCTTTGAGGGTCACTTCCAACCTGATGCTATCTGTGAATTCTTAGCCCTGTTTTTTGGAAGGGTATAAATTCTTCCTGTAAGACTTGAAGGATACTGGTGAAGACAGTGTTTGTGTTCTACAGAAAATGTCATGGGTCTCAAAGCCAGCCTGGATCTGGAACATTCTGCTACACAGACATGTGATTTTGCTTCTGGAATTAGAAATAGACAACAAACAAACAAACAAAAACCACAAACAAATAAACAAACAACCCTCCCTCCAACAACAGCCACATAACCAAACCCAGTTCTGAGCCATGTTCAAGTTGCTAGTATTGCGTAATGCTTCTGGCACCTCCCATAAAAGCTGACATATTTTAAATAGATTAAGCCAGAGAAACAAAAATTAAAATTAATTTAAGACTCTCTTTTGACTATCAACTTCTTGACCAAACCAAAAATGTTCTTTCTTAACATTAGCTATGAAGAAGACTGAAAGCAGATGTTTAGATTTTTTTTTTTTTTAATTAAAGATTACAAACTAGGCATAGAAATCTTATCCAATCAATTGAGTTTTTAAAAAGAATCCAGACTGACCCAAAAACTGTGATAAAACTTGATGGTCTAGTAAAGAATGTTTTTAGACTACTTTGGTATGTATGCAATTCTTCTCATTTTCATTAACCAAACCTAACCATCCTTCAGATTACACAGTAGCTAAGGGGAACTTCCATCTTCAAGTTGATGAAGTTTGATGAAAAGTTTGATGTCGAGAACAAATACTGATTATCAGACTCTGAATGATAAGACTGGGATTCATATGCAGTACTCTAAATCCTCTGCCAAGGTGATCTTGGGAATTTTGTGAATTTTCATGGAATCATGCATTCCACATATTTAATTAAATTGCCTGTGCTTGAATTAATGGCATATTGCTTACTCTGTTTAAATATTTGTGATGGGTTTGAGAAATTACCCCTCAAATAAAATCGAAATCACCAGACCACCTCAGACAGCTTGGAAGTAAAATAAAGCTATATTTTGCAACCAGCTAAATGTAAAAGCAGCTGTACAAAATATATTTACATGTATTTACAACTGTATACAATTATTTACAATTTAGAAATAATACAGAAATCCCGTCCTCCCGCTCTGGACAAAGCCCAGAAGGGGCCAATGCCACCTTCTTCCTCCCTCCAGACAGAAAAGCAGCAAGGCCTCACATGTTATCAGTTCAGTCAAGGTTAGTATTCAACTATGCACAGAGGACCAGTGGAGGAGGTGGAAGCAGAAGGCAAAGGGAACAAAGAGTGAGAAATATGGACTGGCATATGTATGCTTCCTCCCCTTGCTGCCTCAGGAAGGTGTTCCTCTTGTTGAACAGACTTCAGCAAGAAGCAGCATCAGCTTTAGAAGGCTAAACAAATTCTGTGTATTCTTCCTGAAATCTCTTGGCTTTTTATACCAATTAGCAAGCCAATGAATGATATAGACTTTATCATTATCTTCCTTTTACAGCCAATGTCCTGCTCATTCACTCTACATTCAAAAGAACGTCCAGAAAGTTCTTCTCTCTTGTTTTATTTATTTGAGAACTAAAACAGAGCGTTAACTCTTAAACTGCTACAATACTGAAGGTTTTAACTTTTCCAATCTCTATGAAAAGAAGTTCATCATTAAGGAAATTCACTTGACATTACATTAAGGCTTTTACACCAACTCAGTTTCCTGTAACTAATTCAGTCTTTATCATGACACAGCTTTTGCAGTGATGCAACACAGAATTTAAAGAATAATTTTGTTTTTAGAATCTTCAGAGTCCAGTTTGAAGAATTACAGAAGCTGAGTAGACACAAAAGTCTCAGTGCTATCTTTATCCCATAGTGGAACTCTCAATTCCTCTACAAAGCTGCAACCAGAACAACTAAGTTTTTCTTCTCTCCCATTTCCTGTTTTATAAACACAGTAATGGTATTGAATAAATTCATTGGCCCCTAATTCACATCTCAGCCTCCCAGGTATTGCCATAAAACTATTTATCAAAATAAACTATTGGCATAATTTTGGACTTCTATTTTCTTACTGGTTTTGGGTGTGCTCAGTGCAAGTATTCTTCTAGAACTATAGCCACATAAGACAGGTCTTTTCAGATGAGTGCCACTGCCATTCCACATGCACTGGCACATGTATGCTTCCTCCCCTTGCTGCCTCAGGAAGGTGTTCCTCTTGTTGAACAGACTTCAGCAAGAAGCAGCATCAGCTTCGGAAGGCTAAGCAAATTCCATATATTCTTACTGAAACCCCTTGACTCTCTCAAAAGTTTACTCACTCTGCTCAAAGGCTCAGAGAGACTCTCTTGACTTCTGTTTGAAATCACAGCAGTGACTTTTCTTGGTATCTTTATCTTATGAAATGACTACCACTTAATGCTTGAGATTTTTCTTGTAAGTCATGAGTAAACAGAGCACGAGTAACTTCTATGATGTATTTTATGACAGCACTTGTCATACAAAGTGTTAAGCTGGTGCCAAATTGTCATCTTGAGGCAGGGGCCACAGAGGCATAGTTGATTTGACTGAATTTTCTCTAGCCGTTGCAAGACACTAGTAATGAGATTTTCTCAGTGGCCAAATAGTTAATGCACACTAGTTTCAAGATCACAAATTAGCTTTCGTTCTACATGAATATAATAATACAAAAATACTCATCACAATTTGATGGTTACCTTTCTGTACACTGTACAATAGTGAAAGAGAAGCAGTGCTGAAAATCTTGTTTTCCATAAGGTTTGCCAGACATTCCAAAGATGTACCAGATTGTATCTTTCCTAGAACTCTCATCACGAAAACGGTTTTATTTATCTTTTGGCACCTTCATTTATTTCCTCAGCTTAGGTCAAGACCTTTTGAGTTTTAGTTTGAACAATTGATCTGGTGTTTCAAAATAGATGTAGTGAGTGCAATTCATGTAAGTTCACCAAGTACCACATCTTGGAGCTAAAATTGAACACTGAGTTCTGAACCAGAAGCAATAACAAGTTCTTCCTAGTTTTATTATGCAGCATTTCACTCTACTGTTTTCATGAATGGCTTCGCCTGAGGACTGATCTTTTTCATTAATTGATTATCTAACAATGTCTACAGTTCTTGATCAATTCCCTTATTTTTTCTCCTGGTTGGCATATATATAGAGTGCATATCGAGTGTCCAGCTGTGTAGGAGTTTGTATGTACTACACTGGCACTCTTCTCTGTTCTGACCTTTCTATATCCTTCCATTTTTTCAGTTTCTTTTCCTTTCCTAGGCAATTTGCACTTTACAGGTTCAAGGACCCTGTGATTTATCAAAAATTTGTTCAAAGTAAGCTTAGAATTAAGCGACAGTTTGCAACGCAGCAATCTTGATAGTGGACTAAAGAACATAACCAGAAAATATCCAAGAAATTGCTGGATTAGTGCAGTTGTTTTCCTGGATAATTCATCCCTCTGCAAATGTTAAATGTTCCAAGAAATTCTCGTTTATTAAAATAGACAACCACAGAATTATTTTGAATGAAAAAATATGTTTAAGATCATTGATGCTTGTTCTCTAGGCCCTTCACCAGCCTTGCCATTACAGCTCCTCCATGTCCTTCTTGTAGTGAGAGCCTCAAAACTGATCACAGTACTCAAGATGTGGCTTCACCAGTGCTGAGTACAAGGAGATAATCACTTACCTGGTCCTGCCTGTCGCACTATTCCTGACGCAGGTCTTCTTGGCTACCTGACTCATATTCAACTGGCTGATCATGAGCTCCCCCAGGTCTAATAACAAGATTCCTGATTGTGTCTACTGCACAACACCTAGTATTTCCTGATGTCCTGGGATAATGCTAATTGTCTTCCTAGTACTGGTACAGTGCTGTGATTTTGTTTTAGGATGAGAATAATGTTGATAACACAGTGATATTTTCATTGTTTCTAAGCAGTGCTTGTACTACGTCAGGGACTTCTCATATGAGCTTCTGACAGCAAGTAGTGAGCAATTACATTGTGCATCCCTTGTTTTGTGTATTCTAATACTATAGTTATTGATATTATTTTCCATTCCCTTTCTGTCCTATTAGACTGTCTTTTACTCAACCCCTAATTTTTGCCTTTTTTTTTTTCTGTTACAATTCTCTCCCCAGTCTCACTCATCAGAGGGTGGGAGAGGGATGGTGGGGGGCAGTAAGCAACCATCTGGGTGGTGTTTAGTTACCAACAGTCTATTTTCACACCCAACCTGGGATTATGTCTCCACTCCTGGGCAAATTGATTTCAAGTGGACTGGACACTCTTCCAAGTAAAATAAAACAGTAACCTGCACTCTGCTACCAAAGAGATTGAGAAAAACTCATTAGCGTTATCAATTATGGTATGCCACTTGACTCCCTCTGACTCCAGTTCCTGCTGAAATTCTATCAGTTCCACACAAAACCAGATCATCTGCCACAATGAGAAGCTGTGGCACTAGTATGATTATATACTTGCGTCCTTTCCACAGAAGATCTGTTTCGTTCTGTGTAACTTATGAATACATGTGAGAATCAGTTGTTTAGCTTCCAACCTACACAGCTTCATTGGATTCTAGCTGGACAAGCTGTACATAGCTGATAGAAAATTAGATTTCAGGTTCACTGATGCAAATCTATCCCCAAACCATAATTCATTCTGATTTTGTAGAAGTGTCTACAGCAGAAAGTGAGAAGGAGAACAAAAGGCATTACTTCTACAGGTCCTGAAATTAACTGTCTTAGGAGGGAACATTCTAGTGTCCCGTTGTCTGTTCTGTGAATAAAATTGAGGAATTGAGATCTGAAGAAGAGGAAACATCTCAATAACTACCCCCAATTCGTCCTCTGCTCAGAACAGCAACAAGAACAAAGGCTGGTAAGAATTAAGCTGTACAAGATACAGACAGAAGCAGAACAGATGTGATCTGATTTATCACTCCTTCAACAAGACATAGTAGATTTGTATAGCAAGATTAGTACATTCAATGAACATTATAAGCAACCAGATTCAAATGCTGTAGTGTATTTTAATAATTTAATTCTCCTGTTCAAACTATTTAAAGATAAGTTCCGTATCAGACTATACTGTGGGATGAGAAAGACCCAGGAAAGATCTTCAGAGTCTAAAGCAGTCAAGATGACCAAAAAGAGAAAAAAAAAAAGCCCTGAATGAACTCACTTTGGAACCTGGTAACAAGGGCAGTTGTGAATGTCTGTGGCTGGGCAATGCACAACTGACTGTTGGCACCACACTATATATGCAGCCACATGGTTGAATGGAGTTGGATAGAGGATGTTCAGAATCTGCAGGGCAGGGTGGATGGCATACCTTCCTGGGAGCAGGTTATAAGCACAAACAAGTGCAGGTGTGAAGAAACCTTTTCTAGTCTGTGCATTGAATTCACTTATCCCAGAAAAATTTGTACATATGTCAAATAGAAAAGTTGTGGAGGCTGGTGACATTGATTTGTTATCCATCTATGGGAGGCTGGCTAGGGTAAAGCTGAAAACGGTTGTTCATGAAGTGCAGAACACTAGGCTTGTTCTTCTGCACAGGGCAAAGGCCCTAAACAATAAGCCAAAAACTATGGCTGGGATTGAAATAATGACACCTGAGCCAGAAAGTAGAGTCATATATTCTCCTGCCTTTGAGGTTGTACCCTGTTTAGAAGTCTACATGAAAAGCTTCTGACAGAACTGAGAGAATATTATGTGTCTGAAGTGGCAGAGTGTGTCCCTCTATTCTGACCTATTTGTCTGCCTGTGAAAAAATAAATATATATAAAATAAATCCATAACCATGCTCTTGACAGTTATGTTACAGAAGTACAGGATAAGGGAAATGAGTAAGACATAGGCGGGATTTTTACACCCTGCTACATGGGTGGTTCAGAGTAACTTAATAATGAAATCACTTTGTCAAAGCACACAGAAGTATGCCACCGAGGGAAACTCACGGCTTCCCTTCTTTTTCTGCCCCATTACTGTAAATGCTACAGGGAAGTGGGTTTTCAAGGAGGAGGTAGGTTTAATTTTCTCTTTGTCTGGTTTGTACTTTGTTTTCCTTTTCTTTGACTCCAAAGAAGCTAGGCAAAGAAATACTGCATTTTGTTATTCACACTAGTTTTAATGTCTTGAAACAACTGTGAGGGGTGGGTAGGCACTATCTGCAAATGCATGCTATTGCCTGATGAATGTCTTAGACAACCTTTTAGTGGTTTTGTTTGTTTTTGGTTTTTTTACAGTCTGAAAAAATTGTATAAAAATATTTTAACATGAGAAGAGTTTCCAGTATTACTGGCCTCATCTACCTCATCTACATGACAGTATTTTGCTCCTTAAGTTAAAGCTTGCATTACAGCATAGAAGAGTGCCTAAGTCATTCTCTCTTGGAAATACAAACTGGAAATGTTCAGATTTTATCTCTTTGCATCCATAGAGTAAAATCACTATGAAGAGTGAATCCCTTTTAGGAGCGCTACATTTAGTACCAGCAGAAGGGCAGTGTGTCAGTATCTTCTGTCTTACTACAATTTTAATACTGAAAGCAGAAGATTTCACATATATGCAATTCTTCACAAATGTCACAGGACTGTGGGTATAATTTTACCCTTATATCACATTCAACATGTCACTAGTAATTCCATTTCATATATTACGTCTGGCAAAAATGACTTCGTGTTTCATAAGCAAAACTGGGAAAAAAAACTCAGAGTACTATATCCAGCACAAATAAGATATTTCCCTTAAGACAAAATAGTGATATAAAACCAAACAAAGTGTAGGGTTTTACTTTGGTTAGGTGGTTTGGGTTTTTTGGTGAATTTTTTCTGAGTTGTTAGTTTTTGTTTCTTTTTTTTTCTTTTTTTGTGGGGGGGATGGTGTTGGTTTGGGGTTTTTTTGGGGAGGATTGGGGTTTGTGTTTTTTTCTACTGCAACATTTTATTGTCATTGGCTATAAAAAACACAGCACTATCAAGACATGATAAGGTACATGGTTATACGGACAACTTTTACTCTCCTATAATCAACTCCTAAATCATCCTGGATGGAAATAGTCACGCAAAAGGATTTCAGCCTCATTATCATTCCTACCATGATCATCTCCTGCACACATATGTGAGGATTCAGCACTCACTGAGAGGCAACTGAAAGTGGCTTGCACTACAGCACAGAGTCTATCANAACTTCCAGCTGAAGTTCTAGCATGGGTGATTTTACAAAGTGGGGGGGGGGGGCAGGGAACTCCCAAACCGTCACAGATGCACTACAGAAAGGAAACAAATTCACACAGAAATGCTTTAAGTTTCCTTAAGATTCTGATCAATAATCTGGAAGGAAATGATTAGAGATGTGAAAGAAAATCTGGACCACCACTGAGGAAAACAGCACTATTCTTCTACTGCTACTGCTGTTCCAAGGAGAAAAATCATATGATACTTTCACAGGTATAAGAAAGAGGAGGAAAAGGCATTTTCAAAGATAATTTTTCAGTTTTCAGTAAGAAAAGAATAGTGGCAGTATTTCTATTTAGTACTTACATGTGGGTGTAAGAAGAGAAGGAGTGAATCCTCTTGGATTCACCTGACCAGGGTGGATAACTTAGTCTTAAAGGGATTCCTTCAAGCTCAAGAGATATCTTTCCAGTGACTGGCAGGAAATAAACATAGTGAAGGTTTCAATCATCTTGTCCTAGACTAGATCAAAGAAACCATCTATAAAGTAGTAGTTTCTTTCCAGGCACTGTTAAGATGGTGTAGAATTACTGACTACCCTACGGGCAAAGCTATACAGTCCTTGGGTAAGTTTAGGTAAGACAAATTTCACTCCACAACTGACAGCATCTTCAGAATTTGGTTAAAAGGTTAAAGCATTTTACTTTCCTTTTACTCATTTCCAATGCCAAGTATGTTACTTACTATCCTTTACAAACTATCTGATCCATTGTGCTAAAAAGTCAAGAACAGTTTATGCATTTGCTATTCAAGACCTATTGTAAAAAAGGTGAGGTCCTGTCTTATTACCACAAAGGATTGTAGCACAGAATTTTCTTTTCAGATATTTTTCTAAAGATACTACCCCATTTATAACATCTATCCAAGAGATGGAAGTAATCTGAGTTAACTCAAGAAAAGTAAATAACAAGCTAATAAAAGAAAGCATTGTGTGTGATTAAAAATCTGCATTGTTATGCAGTTGTCACATCTGTATCAGTTAAGTATTTTACCATTTATTATAGGAAAACATATAATACTCTTCAAGAAATATTTTAAACTTAGCTAAGCATCAAAAAAAAGGGAAAATAAGTTATTCATGTATGAAATAAATTATGTTTGTGAA
The DNA here is from genome assembly GCA_013399055.1 of Ramphastos sulfuratus. Taxonomy (NCBI): domain Eukaryota; kingdom Metazoa; phylum Chordata; class Aves; order Piciformes; family Ramphastidae; genus Ramphastos; species Ramphastos sulfuratus. The sequence continues at coordinate 171,591 of WBNM01045738.1, read as the reverse complement.
GATATTTGTATACTTGCACACACATTTTATTATCATGAAAGAATACAGAAGGTGGTTCAGAAGAAACTAAACTGTTCTTTACATGTAGAAAAGGAATACAACAATATGGCACTAACTCTTTTTTTAAATTGAAATTATAATAAAGAAGTGACTAAAAGAAAAGTGGTTAAACAAGAAGTCACTAAAACAATTCAGTTAGCCATCAAGTATAAACTGGAAAGAGACCATTTCACAGTTTCACTAAAATAGTGGGAGATAATGGGAGAAATGTCTTATGAAAATTTAGCTCCATTCTGGGTGCTGCTAAAAATAAAACTGTAGCATTCGCACTGTGGTTGAATATACTGGACTAAAAAATAAAACTTAAAGGAGTCATACTTATCTGTTCTGCTAGATTGCCTTTTGCACAGAAAGGTGAATAAAGAAAAAAAAAAAAAGAAATAGAAATCCCCTCAAACTCTGGAAAGAAATTATGCCATGAAAAGCAATAGAATGACTCACACATAAAAGTGATCTTCCCAGCATGTGCTTGGTGCTGGCATGGTTGCGGCTGTTCTGAAGGCAAAGTGATGTTCTGGCTGTAGAACTTAGACTAGTTAACAAACATCTGAGTGTATCTCTGTATTATTCTCTTGGATATGAAAACTGAGGACATAACTAAAGAAGGCAAATCAGTGATTTTATTTGCTTTTTCCTTGACCACAATACCATTTTGGGAGTTACTTTCACCCTATTTCTTTTGTTACCAGCCAACTGAACTGCTTGTTAAGCCACATATGAAGCAGGTTGTGATGTGATTTGAAATCAGAATAATCTCTTTTTCTTTTTTTCTTTTGATTTGCAGCATTGCCAAAGACCATCACTCTAAGACCCTTGCACATCACCTGTGGTCATACTTCAGACTGCTGCATTTACCGCACATTGTCTTGAATAGAAGAAAACTTCTCTATTTCTTTGGCAAATGAGGAAGTGAAGTACACAGAGTTGATTGACCCTAGGTCATAAAGTGGATCTGTGGCAGACCAGAGAGTTAAGCAAAGGTCTCCATCACTTCAGTACAGTACTATAACCACTGGACTCTCAGAAGAAGTTTGTACACAGTACTATAATCACTGGACTCTCAGAAGAGGTTTGTTACATATGTTATATGTATACATATATGTATATGTGTGTGTGTGTATGTGTGTGTATATATATATATAAAGTAGACATAAACTGGATGTAAATAACTCCATACTGAGAATGCCTCTAGTGATTGTGCAGGAGTCAATAATTCTTGCAGCAGCAGAAATAGCTTAGTTAACTCTTCTCTGGATCTTTGTCAGTAACCCACATTGTCATTTCAGTTGAGTCTGTTCTACTGGTTTTGCTAAAGGATAATAAGCCATATGAAAAAAAAAAAAAAACAACCCGAAAAAAAACACAAGTAGTAAAAAGTGCTGGGATGGGAGGAGCATTATTATTTATAGTGATGATCATTTCTTCAGGACTACTCACTATGAGGCCCCACAATGAAAGGCACTAGCAGAATCAAGGAGGCAGGATTGAATCAGAAAGGAACCACAGAGGATGGAGAAGGCCAGGGGGTGTGTAGGCCAACACATCTGTTAAAAGAAGTGCTGTTGAGCCAAGCCCCAGAGTGTTTCGGCCCTCCTCTTGGAAGTGTGAAAGTTTTCCAGAAATGCAGGAGCATTCCACAAGTTTGTTGTCTCTTTATTTCCAAAGGTGTAATCATCAGATGATTGCTACTCTTGGAACTTCTTTGTCCTGTCCATGACATTTCTGCTAGTGCACGCTGACTCCCAGTGTGACGTGCATGGAGTCTTCCACTAGGGGATTCTGAGGAACTATTTGTAGCCAAGGCACACAACATTATATTAGGTCAGGCCTTCTAGATAACAGCCTTTTCCTCTGGAAACTGTTATCCTAGGCACCTTTATTATCTGTTTACATTTCAAGTACATCCAAATAAAATAAACTTCATTCTGTAAAGTAGTCCCAAAAGCCTCCATACAGTACTGTAGCCACTAGGAACAATCCATGAAAAAATATTAGGTCTGAAAGTGTGTTTGAGTTCCTTCATGTTTGAGTTTCTTCTTTTCTGGAGAAGAACTGCCTTTTCCTATTGAGCAGTTGAAGAGAAGAAAAGGAGTCAGAAGGAAAACAGACCTCTTGAAGTCTCCCATTTCTCATCCTGGTGGCAAGTGATGTGGTAGAGATAAAACTAATATTGCATTCTCCCAGAGTCCAGATTGGACCCAGTGGCAGACAGGAAGTGGATTTAGGAAGTGGATTCAGGAACTCAAAAATTGGGATTGAGGGCAAAAGAACATGGAGTCCTTTAAGGACACTGGCCATAGAGGAAGAAGGCTTGTCAGTTGTGATCTTTCAGCTTTATACTGATTATGATGTTTATGGAATAGAATGCCAGATTTGGGTCACCTGTCCTGTCTGATTCTCCCTGCAAGCGAGACTTTTTCACTTACTGTGATGACTCTTCTACTTACATCACTCCAACATGGCATGCAAGATCTAGAAGTGACTTTGGTTTCTATAGGAGCAATTGTAAGCAACAGCCTTTTAACATAGCACTTATCCGCAGTAATTATAAACAGTATCAGCAAGGTTGGAAGAGACCTCAAAGATCATCAAGTCCAACCCATTACCACAGATCTCAAGACTAGACCATGGACAACACCAAGTGCTACCACATCTAGAAGCAGATACTGTCTGCAAAAATATGCCATTAAATTCAGAAAGTGTGGCCACTTAAAAAACACTGAACTGAAAAGTTATATGGTTGAAGAAACCATTCACTCTATTCTGGGTCAAACCAGGATACTTAAGCAAGCTGTCAACTTCTGCTTAAGTTTTGACTTGGTTTTATATTAATGACATGGCTATTCAGGCCTGCATCTATCAAGTTTAGTAGAAACAAAATTCCCCCTATCCTTGAATCTGAAGTACCAGGAAGAATTATCAACTGTTTTCAATTCCAGAATACAAAAATTACACCATTTTTCTCTTCAAAAGCATGACACTTCTGCAAGGACTATCTTCAGGAAGAACTCTCAGTGTTTGGTTGTAATCACTCAGCTGTTACACAGAAGAAAGTGATGGACAGCTTACTTTTAGATCTTTTGTCCTTTGTCAGTCAGCCAAGGATCAGAGGACTTAATACAAACACAGCAGAGAGAACCTGCCTTGTTCATGGCTGTAGACTTCATATTCCAGTGTAGACTGAAGCTTAGATAAGCAGCAAATCTAAATAAAGGACACAACGGTAACTGTCTTTGTTATTGACTTCTATATGTCATTGTGTCTGAGTTGGTTAAAGAGTTGATTAAACCCTAGTCATATTTTCAGCATCTGTAACAATGGTAGGTAATGCTTACAGCTCAACACAAATAAAATTGATATCTGCAAGACTCAGACAATAAGCAGCCCAATTTACTAATGAGGTGACTAAAAATTACTAATGAGCTTGCAGAGATGTGCATGATTCGAGCAGTTATGCAGTCATTCCACAGAGTGGACATGAGATATTCTTCCTGTGTTTTTCAGGCATGAATGGGACAGCCATTGAAAATTTTGTCTGTGTAATTTTTAATGTTTCCTTCATGAACTGCACTTGGCATGTGGGCAGCACTGCCTCAGGAGAGACCCAGTATTACCTGTACTGGAAGACCTCAAGGTAAGTCGGTCAACTTGAACCTAGGAAATTCTGATTTCTGGTCTAGCATGTGACATGATCAATATTTAACTCATGCTTTATGTCATGTAAAGGAAAGAAGATTTCACAGGATGCCAGAATTACATCAAGGATATTTATGGAAGGCACACGGGATGTAGATTCCAAAATGTTACAATAGAAAATAAGAGAGCTGATTTCCTGATAAATGGGTGTAAAAGTGGGCAAATCATTCAGTCATTTAAGAAGAAGATTGCTCTGTACAAAATTGGTAAGGACTTTCTTTTTGGTTTTTTTTTATTTTACTTCCAGTTTAATGTTAAGGGAAGGAAGAATTCATCCATGGGGGAAAAAATAGAACATATATTTTTTTAAAATGCTGCTCCTCCCCTTCACTCCAGCCTTGATAGCTGAAAACTAAAAAGTATGAGAATGCACAAAAGCAAATGAATGCAGAGACTGACTGAAATCCCAAACTGGAGAGCATTTCAGTTAAATATATATTCTCTGACAGATAGGTGTCATCTTCTGAGATTAACTAGCTAAGGATGTCTGAGTGGGACTATCTTGAAGTTGAACTTATGTCATTATCTCATAATTCTGTTCATCCACATAATACAAAAGAATTGATTACCTTAACACTATTAACAAAATCTCCCCTTCTCTCCTTTTTTTTTCCCAGTGGAAGAATGTTGCTAAAAAAAAAAAAAAAAGGAAAATAATAATAATAAAAAGTAATTACTTCTGTTTAATATGAGCAAAGTGTTTAAAAAACCCACCAAACAAGCACAAGACAAACCTTGTTCACACTATTTGCTAAGTTCAGTAAAATAAATTATTTGTGTTTTTTAATTTTGCCTACTGCTGCTGATGCTTCAGGCTCCTCAACCGACATTTTAAATCAGGGAGTCCTGCTTCAGATTATGGGATTAACATAATACTTCTGGTAAAGGTGCATTGCATCTCTTTAAACCAACTGCTCCAGCATCTACTGATGTTTTTTAAATGCAGGATAAAGAGAAATTATTGCTAATCAATTGCATTTCTAATTACATTGTTGCAGAAATACTCACTCCTCCAATAAATATCACTGTGAACTGTACAGAAGCTTCTCGCAGTTGTGAAATTCAGTGGCAACCACCTCGCACGAGTCATGTGAAAAGACACGGTTGCTTCAGATACGAAATTGTAATAGAAAATAAGGTAAGAATAATTATGACTCAATACTATTTTGTTCTCTTGTCTTTCCGCACACACCTATTCTCCTTCCCTGCTTAACTAATCTCCTCTTTTTTTAATATATGTAGTGCCTGTCTTGCACAGGATCTGAGGACTGCTGCCACTCACAAAATGGGGGGCAGAAAATTGAAGGAAGGTTTTCAGCTGACTGTACATTTGGTACTTAAAGAAACTAAGCAGGGGATTCCCCACGCCGAGGATGTTCTAGCACATATATGGTGATGGACAATACTACTTGACAACTTCATCATGAGCAGTTTATAGGACACACCGAATGAATACATCATAAAACAAAGCAAATTATTGTTGATACAATCAATTTTATTTGCCCCTATAAGGCAAATTTGGTTCCCAATGTAGTCTTTCAGCCCTGTTGTTTTTTGATAAAGTTAGGTTAGGACCTTTTGTTCTGTGGCTTTCCTTTCTGCAGTCCCCTATCCTATCAATCACTTTTCATTATGTCTTTCATAAACTCACTTTACATCTGTCCCTACTATGTGTAGTCATCACTACTGCTCAGCCAGGTTTCTAAATTAGATCCAAAAAGTAACACATGCTTTATTACAAAGGTGCAACCTGTAAGTTAGAATGTGCTCCATCTGGGCCCCTGTACTCTCCATCCTGCCCTTTGTGTATCCAGCCTTGTCGTCTTCTCCTGTTGTCTTCATTTACTGTGGTAAATGTTCAGAAAATACAACATTCATAAGACAAGATCCTTTACTACATGGAAACAAAAAGAATAATCAGAGAATTTTTTTTTTCTTTTTACTAGGTGGATCTCAAGAAAAACACACTTAAAACAGTAAGACTTTATTACTATATTAGTCTATTGTTTATGCTGGGTTGAAATTTCATCTATATCAGAACATCCTCGAGCCAAATTGTTTTGGTTTCACACTACCTGTTGCAGTATATTATGTATACTCTTCACTGGCAAGTTCCCTAAACTCAAAGTTTGAAACTGATTTATAAAATATGGTCTCATTTTTTAGCAGAGACTAAGGAGCCAGGGAAGTGTACTGCAAATTTCCTCTTCACATCACCAATAACAATAATGCTCGGACAAAAGAAATTAGGATGGAATGAGCTGATTTATTAAGAGATCATTTTCTATTTATTTCACTCTAGTTTATTCACAGAAGTATATGTACAATTTTCTGGTTTGTTTCCATCATTACATAAACCTGATTCTTTCTTAAGATCTGCGAATCCAGTGAATGAAAATCTCTCAGTCTAATTGTTTTGTATTTAGGAAAGTAGCATTACAGGAAACTCCTACATATTTGGTAGCTTCAACACAGAGAAAAGGTACAGCGTCAAACTCAGAGCAACAGACAATGGTTGTTTAGTGAGCACAAGCTGGGGAGAGTGGAGTACACCTGTAGAGTTTGGTAAGAATGAAAATTACTTCCTTGACCTAGTTTTCCCTCAGATATTACTTGTCTGCCTCATTTATTACTTCATACTTAAAGATGGAAGCACATCAACTTTTGCACAATAATTTGCCAGTTTGAAAAGGAGGAATTAATTGGCACATCTCTTAATATGAGGGAGGTGTCCAAGCACTCTGGTGTGACAGGGAGTGATTCTTTAAGGAGACACAGAATAGACCATAGCTTTTTGAGTTCTGGTACCACCTCTGTTCATTCTTCCATTTCTAACTCTGGTGTTACAGAGATCTCTTTTTCCCCTATTACTTTCTACCACTTTGAATTTTGAAGTAGTTTTTAGGCCTCAGTTCCTCACAAAATGCTTGGTAAAGTCTCAAGATACTGTAGGTAGTCCACATGCTGTCAGCTATCCTGTTTCTTCCCATGTTACAGGTCAGTGAGGTGCTAAGCTAGAGAAGAAGCCACTGCATACAGGTGCTTAATACTATCATGCAGAACAGACTTCACATTGCTGTGCAACCATTGCTGTTCTGTGATACTAATCAATACTTTGATGATTGCTTCTCTTTCAGGAAAAGAACAACTTGCATCTACCTCATCATCTATGTTATTTCTGATACCAGTGCTGGCAGCAAGTCTTGTACTTTTTATCTTCACAGTGTAAGCCTTATTTCTTGTGCATTTTTTTTTATTCTGGAGTTGAAATGACACTTCTTTCCTCAACAAAAAAAAAAAAAAAAAAAATCTAGCCTCCTTTTAAAGGAAAAGAGAGACCAAGAAAATCCAGACTCTTCTATGCTCCTTAAGTGGGCACTATATTTCTTATTCCCAACATTCTTACCCACTTGGTCAATAAAACACAACACTTTCCAGCACTGGGACAAGGCTTTATATCAGTGCCACGTTCCTACCTCCAGACTCTGCAATGTAGATGGATAGCACATGAAATTGTTTCCTTGCCTTTAGAATATTTCCCTTTCAGATACTTAAACAGCACCCTACAATACTTTAAGAAGTCATAAAATAAATTGTTATCATCCAAATTCTGGATAATGAAACGATACCATTGTATTCAGTCTCTGTGATTTTTAGTTAAACTTTCATTACTTTTAACTTAGAGGAATACAAGAATACCTCAGGAGCACTATTACATGTTCATATGTTTGGACACTAAATCTTTTATTCACCAATTCTTTTTGTCATTGTAGAAGCATTTATTTGAAAAAAACATCTGCTACAGTACCACGACCAAGAGACCCATTCCATGAACTCCTTTCAAGAGATTTCCAGGTATGTGTTCTTTCCACTTGCCAGAAATTAGATGGAATGTTGAAAGAGAATGTCCATATGCAAATAATTCTTCTGATTTTCCTTCTCCATTCTGAAAAAAATCTCATCAGTCTACCTGATTTTATAAAGTAAACCATTTCACCCTGCTCTTCCTATAAGATGCATGCTATCAGTAGATTAATGCTGAGTATAAGCTTCTCAGAACAATAATAATGCAGAATCAGACTGTTGGTCATCTATACAGAGACAAGGGACAAAGGAAAACACTGCTGGCCAGAAATAATTGTACCGCAGCAAACATGGAGACTTAGAGATGATGAAGGGGGGGAAATTTTCTAGGACATGATAAAGACAAAAGTACAGAGGAAGGTGTGCTGGTTTGAAGCTAATTGGAATATTTTAATGTAGAAAACTATAGGCTGTGAAAAGGAAACAATGGTGATGTCTACTTCACTCATAGGCTTGCTGAGATGTATAAGAAAAGAATACAAAACAAAGATAAGACACTTGGGCACAGAGACTCAGGCTGGCAGACAACCTCAGACTGTCTAGCTTCTTGCCTTCTCCTCTCTGCCAAGTAACCTAACTAATCACTTTCCTGCTAACCCCCCTGGCCAATCCTCTAAACTCATCTTGCATGTAAGCCAAACCCTGGGATAAGGTAGAGGGGTGGGGAGAAGGTGGAAGGGTGGTTGGGAGCCCCTCCTGGGGACTCTGATTTCTGGGAGGGGTGTTGTCTTTCTGTATTTCCTTTAACTTCTATATTTCTGTAAATATTCCTGTCTATTGTGTATATATCTGCTTGTATATTGTGCTAAGCTGTAAATAGAGCTTCGTTCCTTAACTTCCAGCCAGCTGAGTCTAGTCTGGGTGATTTTACAAAGTGTGGGGGGGCGGGGAACTCCCAAACCATCACAGAGGGCTAAGAAGTTCTAATTTAAGGAGACAGATGGAGACACTCATGAGAAGAAGAGGGGATGGGCATATATTGCAGATACTACATATCTAGATGGGAAACTGCCCATCCAGAGAACATGTTGCACAGTTTCCTGCAATTTACAAAGACTGTAAGTTGGCTACAGCCAAGTTTGGAAGCAAAATTGTGTCTGCAAGAACACACTGGGTCACTGGTGAGCCTTTATGAATCCTTTTGTTTTCTGTGCCTTTGTCACGTTGACTTTTTCATGTTTAAAAAGATGAGTTTTCTGGCTTTTAGTTGAATGGTCTAGTTTCTTGACATGGAGGGAAGACATGTCTACTTCAGTCTTTTCACTGACAGAGTCACCTTACAGCGTCTAAATAATATATAACAACTCTCTGAATGACATCGTTTATAAATTGTAAACTCATAGCTAATTTCATGCATGAAACACTAATGAAATGTTTTATTCTTCCTTTAACAGACAGAACATAAGAATCAAATAATAAATCATGAAACTGAAGAAATAATAATTATTGAAGAAGTGACATAATGCATGCAAATTAAATTCATGCATCTTTTTGGCAGCAATTTACAGGTTTTTCACATTCTCGCCTTCTTGCTAACATGGATGATAGTGTTCTCTGCAGACAGATGTCCCCAAGAGCTTATCTTCATTATCATTCCTGTGTGATCTACTCTAGGTGATCATAGAATCATAGAATCATAGAATCATAGAATGGTAAGGTTGGAAGGGACCTCAAGGATCATCTAGTTCCAACTCCCTGCCATAGGCAGGGACACCTCCCACTAGCATAGCTTACTCAAGGCCTCCTCCAACCTGGCCTTGAACACCTCCAGGGAGGGAGCATCCACAACCTCCCTGGGCAACCTGTTCCAGTGCCTCACCACCCTCACTGTAAAGAACTTCTTGCAATGTTTCAGGAAAAAATAGTATTTCAATAGTGCTTTGGAAGTTATTATACTTGCTTTTCAACACTGTACAAAATAATAAAATAAGAACCATCAGACTTAAGGGAATTGATTATTCAGGATCTTCAGTGGTCCAGTGCCTTGGAAAAGACACAGACATATTGAGATTGCAAACAAAAATAAGAATTTGTCATCTGTATAAAATCTCACTGAAAATTAGCCAGGATTGAATCTCTTAGAAATGATCATTTGCTCCTACAAAATGATGTATTGTTAAAGAGTTCAAGAGACAATTTTCTCATAAGTCTATTTGCTGCATTCAAACTATTTTGCTCCTCCTTCAGCACAGCATGCCCTAGGTGTTGCTTACTTCACTTTACAGTGCCAAATAGTTCCTCTCACTTTTCTTTGCTTCATACCTATGTTATCTGAGATAATAGCTTAAAATGTGATTGCTAACAGGTCAGAGATAATTAAGTGCATGTGTGTGAGGTGGGAAATGTTGGAAATTGAACTTTAGAACTCTCTAGGAGAAACCCGCCATGTGCTAACTGCAAACGGCACAGACAGATTGTGTGGTTTTATAACACCAGGATAAACCCGAAGTGGCACATCTTGAATCCTCCAATTCATAAGGAGAATTGAGACAAAGCCATAAATTTGGAGGCTGACATTATGCTTCTGTGAATTGATTATTTAGATTGGGAAAAACAGAGGTTAGATGTCAATTGTGACCATGGTGTCCCCAGTGCCATGTTTATGTTCCATCTCTTATCCAGTCCTATACCTCTACAGCTCTATGCCCTATCCTGTCTCATCTAATGGCCTCTGCTGTCATCCAGACATACACTACAGCAGTCCGTTAGAGTTGTAAAACCTTAGTGGTACCTGTTGTGGTCAGCCTAAGCATGCCAAAATAGGCTTGTACATGTCCTGGCTTGCCCAGACATGTTTTTCTGCTCTCCCTCATTCTGTTTTGGGGAGAAGCAACCACGGGAAATAGGACAAAAGAATCTGGAGCCACTGAGTCTGAGGACTGCGGCCTGCCCAGACTTGTTTTGAACCCTGTGGTAAACAAGGTACACATGGTTGCCTTGTGCAAGGCTGTACTCTGCCCAAACTTGGGTAAAGCAAGCCTATGGCTTCACCTAATATGGTCAGGCTTGTCTAACTGCCATTCTGATTGGCTATTCTGTGTCCAAAGGCCCATTAGTCTCAGACTGTATGAATATAAAGGGAGATGAGCTGTGAGCATAACGTGCACTCTGCCATTATAAGGTGTGTTCTGCTATTATATCTGTGCTCCTACTACTTTGTTGCATCCTGAGCTGTGTGGAACTCCAGCGACCAGAATCAGGCTCTAAATGCCTCCACAAAATCAGCCTGCATAGCCAGCGTGACACCATGCTGAGACTGCACATCACAAGACATCCTGCCTGCACCTGAAAGCCTCCTGCCAAGACAGGAAGTCCTGGAGATACACAGATCATCCAGAGAGTCAGGACCAGGTCAGAGATTGTCTGCCTTCTTTCTCCAGCACCCAGAAGCCTAGAGAAACTCCAAAGTCTCTTACCGCCTTGAGACCAACGACAGCAAACCTGCCATGACCTTTGGGTACTGTCAGATAATATTTTTTGTGAGTAAATACTTAAAGCCTCTTGTAATCATGAATTGCCTTCGTCCATAAGCAGAAAGGAGCACCTTGAGTCCAGCTAGTGAGCAAGCAGTGTACTGACTACAAGCAGTACACTAACTGCAAAGCCTTCTCTTCCAGTTCAATCAAGTTCAATTAATATATATATTTACTAGTTATTTCTAGATCCTGTTATAACCTGTATATAAAGTTTCCATGACTGATGCAAAGAACTGATTATTATTAAATTGGTGGTCGGGGTGACACAAGTTCTGACTATTTAATATTAATAAACTATATTAGTATTTTTTAAAATATCATCTCACAGTAATTAATTACCCTTCCACTACAGTGCCATGTAAGGATAAATAAAATAAAATAAATTAGCTGTGACCACCTAGTCAAACAAAACTACAAATATGTCAAGAAAAGTTCAAGCAGCGCAAGCTTGATTAACTTGCAAACTGATTACAAAGATTATGATCTGTTACTAACAACGGCAACACCATATGACAGAGCTACATGGTTATAACAGCCAAGTTCACTTCATCTGGAAGAGATCTAGAATGGTCATCCAGTCCAAATGCCTGAGCAGTTCAGGGCTGATCAAAAGTTAAAGCATGTTATTAAGGGTGTTGTCCCAATGGTTCTTAAACACAGAAGGGTTTGGGGCATCAACCACTTCTCTGTGAAGCCTATTACAGGGTTTAATCACTCCCTTGGTAAAGAAATGCTTCCTAATATCCAGCCTAAACCTCCTCTGGTGCAGCTTTGAGCCATTCCTATGCATCTTATCATTAGACATCAAGGAGAAGAGATCATCTCTAGACAGTAATGAGGTCATCCCTAAGACTCCTTCACTCCAAACTAGACAAACCTAAAGTCCTTAACCACTCCTCAGAGGACATTCCTTCCAGCCTTTTCACCAGCTTTGTTCCTCTCCTCTAGATATATTCAACAACCTTCACATCCTTAAATTGTGCACCTCAGAACTCCACACAGTACTCCAGGTGAGCCTGCACCAGCACTGAGTATAGTGTGACAATCATCTCATTTGACCCGCTGGTTACGCTGAGTTTGATGCAGTTTGTCCTTTAGTCTGCCAGGACACACTGTTGTGCCTTCTGTCAACCAACGCCTCCAGATCCCTTTCTGCGGGGCTGTTATCCAGTAGTTCTTCTACCAGTTTATACTTTTGCCCAGTATTACCCACTGTATGTGAGGAATCCTGCATTTGGACTTGATAAATGTCACCCCATTTATGACAGCCCAGTGCTCCAATCTATCTAGATCCCTCTCCAAGGCCTCTTGTGCCTCAAGGGAGTCAACAGTAGTTCACAGTTTGGTATCATCAGTGAACTTGCTAATGGTGCATTTAACTTCTGCGTCTAGACCACTGATAAATATATTGAACAGAAATGAACTCTGAGGAGCACTGCTGGTGACTGGTTGCCAGTCAGACGCAGTCCCATTCACCACAACCCTCGGAGCCCTGCTTTTCAGCCAGATCCACAAGGACAGGAGGAAGCAAGTGGTGATAGAGGGTGCAGAGATCTGGGTCTGTAAAGCGTATGAGGACACTTCTGGATAGCAGATTGCATGCCAGGGCAATGATGGAAGAGGTCATGAGATGTTTAGAGAGGTTACTTTGGACTGTAAGGGATGAGCTGTGATGCATGTCATGGTATCCAAAACACAGAAAACAAGAAGGCCATGGAGAAAGACTGAGAGAATTTGGGTTATTCAGTCTGGAGAAAAGGCGGCTCTGAGGACACCTTATTGTGCCCTTCTAAGTATCTGAAGGGGGCCTACAAGAAAGCTGGTGAGGGACTTTTTAGAATGTTGAGTAGTGATAGAACTAAGGGGAATGGATCAAAATTAGAAGCTAGTAGATTCAGATTGGATATTAGAAAACAGTTCTTCACCATGAAGGTGGTGAGACACTGGAAGAGGTTGCCCAGAGAGGTGGTGGAAGCCCAATACATGGAAGTTTTTAAGGCCACAGAATATCAGTATCACAGAATTAATCAGGTTGGAAAAGACCTCTAGGATCATCAAGTCCAACCTATCACCTAACCCTTCTAATTAACTAAATCATGGCACTAAGTGTCTCATCCAGCCTCCTTTTAAACACCTCCAGGGATGGTGACTCCACCACCGCCCCAGGTCAGCCCATTCCAATGGGCAATCATCCAGGTTGGATCTGGTTCTCATCGACCTGATCTAGTATGAGGTGACCCTGCCCATGGCAGCCCTGAGAGTTCTGTGATTCTGTGAAGAAAGATGTACTGAAGGCTAAATCCAAGATCCTGGCAGGAGTCCAGCACATCCATAATGGAAGTCTCTGAATTACTGCCAGTCTCTCAATTAAGACATTTTGGGTCCTATTCTGTCCTGAGCAAGCTGAAGTCTGCTCGTTTCTTTCAGAGTCCTAAAGCCCATCACACCATGACCCTTGTAGCCAACACTATCAGTGGCAGTCTGTAACCAGTTGTTGTTTAATAAGTTGAAGATCTGGCTGAGTACCTTCTGCAGGCATCTTGTCCAACATCTGCACTGTAATGTTGCTCCTGGTAAACACTGTAATTCTCCTGGTTTGCTTGTACCCTACTATTTTGCCTTTCTAGCAGGGCTCAGGACAGTTACAGAGGTATTAGCAAAACTAATTTTTAATATGGATTTTTAAAAGTGCAGCTTAACAGATTTTGATAGTAAGGCTATATAGAAGAAGTATACAAAGCAAAATCAGGTCAAAATTGGGCTAGAATGACCTATGTTAAGATTAAAGATGAAAGGGCAATGGAGGTCCTCCCATGGAGTCATGAGGTTCAGAATGGACCCTCTTTCTTTCTAAACTCCTTCTCAGAGAGGAGTCTAGGTGAAGCTAGATCCAAACTTAGTCCCAAACTTTGTCAGTGGTTTATGTCTAAAGGAATTATGTACAGGGATTTCAGAGGTATTAACTCAACATGTTACATGGGGTCCTATAAAACTTTGAAATAGCAGCAATTCAAGATTTATTAACATTATTATGATAATTCATAAGACAATCCAAAATACTTCATAAAACCCACCTTGAATTTCATGAAAGTCTACCCTGAGAGAGAGGTGTCCCAATGCAGAGGGAGATATTGAGTCATAGCCTGCTGCAATTATGAAGAGCTCAGAGGGTCTTGCTTGCAATCAGTATTTATATGACTGCAAGGTGATTGACTTTGGCCAGTATTTTTTCATTGTGGCCACAAGAAGGTAATATTAGCACCTTTCAGAGTGCACTACAATCTGGACAGGAGGAGTTTCTGGTACATTTGCCAGGCAACAAGAGTTTCAAGTGCAGAGTTCACTGCACTTCTACCCAGGACAAGGTACCAGATAGGCAAATTCAGAAAGTGTCAGATTGTCTCAGATAACTTCATTTGTAATTAAAACAAGTATACAATGTTGACTAGAGCTGACATCTCAATGTGGCCCTGTGGAGGCAGGATCTACACCACCACACACAGTAGATAAGGTTCTCTCAGGTGATAAAATTCCACTAAACAAGGTTGACTCCAAAAGACCACCTTTGAAACCCTTTTTTTTTCTGTGATTTTGTGTTTCTAAGTAATTTTTTATTAACAATTTACTGGAATAACTTTTTAAAACAGAATCATAGCAGAAACCTTCTGTTTAAATTATAATCGCCTAATGATAAAGGCACTTTCATTGGAAGTGGCCACTTGAAGCAAAAACTTACTTTAAACGGGAATTAAAAAGATAAACATCTAATGGATCTCCTCCAAAGGATCCTCAAAAGTGATCGTGGTCATTGGTGCACCCTTTTCAGTGAAGACTCTTTTTAATATGAAAACTGCTGCGACTTCAAAGCCATTCAGAAAACTTGTTTACTAGCGGCACCCTGATGAGAACATCAGAAGGTTCTTGTTGACAATGTACAGAAAGGAAGTTGAAAGTTTAGAGGACCAGAAATATCAAGAACGAAAGCATACCCTTAAAATTATGTAAATATTTGGTGGAATGAACAACACAAATGTTCTTGCTGCAGGTACCGAAGACAGAGTCCTGTCTCCCATTTGTATTTTTGCAGTCTATGCAAAACCTGTAACGTGGTGGCATAGCAAACTGCCCAGGCAGTTCCTGTGAGTACTCCTATTGTTGGAATAATAAATTATTCTTCGAGGTTTTAATCNTTCGGTTCGAGTTCTGTTAATGTATATATTTAACAGTTATTTCCAGATCCTGTTATAACCTGTATATTGTTTCCATAACGTTGCAAAGAGCCTGTAACTATTGTTATTATTAAATGGTGGTAGGGGGTGGTGCGAGTTCTGATTAATATTAATAAATTACATATTAATATTTTTATAATATCATCTCGCAGTACCTAATTACCCCTCCCCTACAGTCCCTGAAGTGTCTCTACCTCCTGTAGAGTTTGTAAACAGCCCTCGTGTATCTGCCTGGCTTCCTCTTCTTTTTCTTTTTCTTTCTCTTCTGCTTCTTTTCCAACTCTGGCTCATAGCAAGGTCACTCAATGCTAGTTTTCTGGCCTCTGAAAGATAACAGACTTTGGTAGCATCATCCATGGCACCAGCTTTGCTTGGATGTTTTGAAAAGTGTCAGGTGAGGACTTGCCTAAATACAGGCCATCAAAGAAATCCCCTCAGTAGGACAGTTCCTTTGTGATGACATCACTCTCCTTGTGGATTATTGGGATTGTTCTGATGCAGTATATTCCAGTTTAAAAACAAAAAGTATGCAAACCTCTGTTCTGGTTTGAGGCTAATTGGAATATTTTACCGAGAGAAATTAGATCATTGGCTGTGGAAAGAAAATAATGATGAAGTCTGTATTATTCATTGGTTTGCTGAAAAAGATAAAAAGCCAAAATGTAAACAATATTTCCCACTTTGCTCTGGGACACAGCTTCCTTACACTTCTCCTTCATTCCACTCTAATGTCTCCACTAACAAATATCAAGTAAGATTTTCTGGTTGTTTCATTTGTCTGTCTGGGGGAAGGGAGAGAGAAAGAGAGC
>WBNM01045738.1:136686-155362 GCA_013399055.1 Ramphastos sulfuratus | reverse complement strand
ATTTGGATTTCTGCATTACTTCTAATTAGTATGTAATTGTAAATACTTGTAAATATATTGGTATATATACTTGCAAATTTTGCTTTGCTGTACATACAGCTTCATTTTACTTCCAAGCCATCTGAGCTAGTCTGGTGAATTTCATTAGTGGGAGGGGTGGGGGCTGGGAGGGGGGGAAGGAGGGAACTTCTTAACCCACTACAACCTCAAAACCTCAAACCCCAGACTTCCCCTTTGTACTGCAAAGGTGAATAATTGGAAAGAGTACCAGAGAGCACACTGCTCCTCTGCTGCCTCCTCTACAGGTGTAGGGAATACTAATAGTGGGAACATAGGAGTTTTCCTGGAGCGCACATAGAATCATAGAATCATAGAATGGTAAGGTTGGACATGTAGCTACACAGTTGAGAGTTCACTGAAGAAAGAGAATCCAGCCCCGTACAGATGTGTTTGTCCTTGTCGACCCACTGCAAAATGAATAAATGGAATGACTCAAAGTCTACAAGCTGGTAGCACTTTGCTAGATCAGATTCAGGCACAGAAAACACATGAAAATACCCAGGGCAGTCAACATCCTACTGCATCAACATTAAACAGTGTCTCAGATACAGACACTGCTCAGCAATACAGCCATAACCATTGGTGGGCACAGCCTTGTTGTCCAGCTGCTTCTGGCAAGAAATCTCCATAGGAGTATGGAGCTACAACCCTCACAGCCACAGCTGCTCTTAAACATCATCCCTAAAGTGGTGCAGGGTCATGCAAATTTGGTTAATGCAAATTTGGTTAATGCAAATTTAATTAATGCAAATTTGGTGCAATGATTCCTAGCCTTCCTCTTTTCTAGCTTAATCTCTAGGCTGTATGATTCACAGCAACTGCCTCCTGTAGTTTAAGATACCAGAGGGTGAGCAGAGATCCTGATTTGGATGTGTCTGCTGATGGAGTGAACTGGAGACTGTTTAATGCTCTGGGGACTGACTGACTGGAGGATGGAGATAAAGCAAGGAGAAGAAGTGAGGTAAAGGAGAGGAAAAGGCATGGAAATTCTGTCTTACTTCATTTTCCAGAATCCCAGCTAACTTTATGTGACATTTCCTACAACACTCCCTCCCTTTCCCACAAAATGCAATGCTTCTCTCCAAAGACGAGGATACAATAAAGTGTGAGGGGGTTCATTCTTTGCAATCAGAAACCCTTTCTTTCATCTATACAGTACAGTAGGTGTTCAGAAAGTACAGGCATGGATATGTATGGAAATTCTTTAATCTGGAAGCACAATGAAACTTCAGAAAATGGGCTAGTTTTTCCTCTGAATGACCCTAGACCTCATGGCCCCAGAACTGAAGTCTAAATTTTCACTTGCTTTATCTGTTGACACCTTTAGTGTAGTAGGGACAGTCATCATAATTCTTATCATTTGTGCTGCTTTGAGGGTAATTGGAATACTTTAAGGACAGAAATTAAACCCTTGGCTATGAGAAGAAAATAGCAGTGATGGCTATATCATTCATTCTTCTGCTGAGAAATGTGAGTAGTCAAAATATGGATAAGACACTCCTCACCCTTTTTACTTAGTTTTCAATTCTTCTGGTCCTCAGTCTGTGTGTCTGGTTGCATTTGTCTTGGCTCTTTTGCATGAAATCTATGGAACCCAATCTAACCCTTTTCCTCTAACCTCTTTGGCATCTTTTTGATGTCTCACCTCAGATCTCTGCAGATTTATCACATGAGCTATATGGAGATTGATCTGGTTATTTCTGGGGTTGAAAGAAGGGAGGGAGATGGGGNCCAACTTTGTTACACTTTTATTCTCTCCTGGTGTATGAAGGAAGCAATCTCACTATAGCTGTTTCTAAGGATGAGATTTTTAAATTCTGGATGTTTGTCTCCTCAGTCAATACCAAGTTACTGACAGACATGTTTAAATGCATGACCACAAGCACAGGATGTCACTTAATACACTAGTTTTCAGTTCATCCCTTGCTCTATGCTTCTAGCACTGTGTGAGCACAATTGAAGCTGGTCCAACTTCCATTTTTGTAGAAGATGTTTTTGCAGTTAAACATTGTTAATATGATGAGTAGACTTGTTGTGGTGTTCCCTTTATACTGTATGAGCTGCAGAAAAGAAATCAAGTCTGATAACAAATTTGGGGTGTTGACTGATCTCAGTGGTAACTCAGTAGCATTCAATTTTACAAGCAACCTGTGAGAATGAATCTCAAAATGATGGTCCACTTACCTCATCACTCATCAGTCTCAGGCTCTAGCATGAATTTAAGAAGCAGAAATTCTCATGAGCGAAGGCACTTCTAGGTCTCCTTAAAGTAAGCCCTCTGTGTCCTCAAAGACAGTCAGCACTGCAATGTCTTTGGTTTTCTCTTTTGGAAATAACTATGTCTTTTTTATTCATGAATAGCTGATATATGAACTACTGATGATGTGATTATATCACTCCATATGTCAATAAAGAGAATTACCTTAGGATGAATCCTGGAGCATCCTGGAAAGTTGCTGGGCAGCAGGAAACATTTTCCAAATATAGTAGGCAAGAAATGGGAATGGTAGAGAAGCACGTGGACAGTTCTCTCTCTTATCAATTTTTAATTCTGGCAGAAGAGGTCTAATGGCTTTTAAGAGGAAAATGTTGACATATATTGTTGTATTTTCTAGTGATGCTTCAATTTCAACATGAAGAAATGAAATTACATGAACTATAGATTTCCGTATTAAGTAAATTACATTGTTTTATGTGAAGCACAGCTTTTCAGAGTATATGGGAGGTTTTGATGATTTATACTGTTTATAACAACCCTCTCCTTTAGAAAACACACAGCTGTGATCTGAGAAGGGAACAAATACTCAGCAGCAGGCCCTGGAGTGGCTTTTTGTTGTTGAATGTTTACTAGATGCAATGTTTTGCCTAGTTTTGCAGTGGTTTGTGGTTTGAGTTTTTTAACATTAGGGGAAGAGGACTGAGAACAAACCCAGATTACAACTTTTAGTACTGATCTATCGTATTTGAAGACTTCACATCCATGATTTGAAATCCTCTTTTTCAGAGACATAATGACCTTTTACAACTTGCATTGTCTTCTCCTTGACTTCCTCCATAGACTATCTCTGCTCAGTCCCTCCAAGGCTCCTGCTACTCTGTCCAGCTCCTAGGGCTCCGTATCAGGGGCAGTCAGCATCTGCACCAGGAAAGCCACAGTCAAGCCAGTCTCCATCTCCCCACAACTCTCCCCTGCCATAGCACCCTCCAAGTTAGACACACTGGTGGGCCCATGACTCACCCCATCCTCAAGAGGGTGTGCCTGAAGCCCAGGGTTGGATGCCCTGTCCCTGGCTAGGGGTGGGATAGACTCTGGCTACCAGGCTCTGCCTGACTGCCCTCCACGGGGAGCTCCAAATGCCGCCAACCCCGAGAAGGAGTTTGTATTGAGAGATACTTTGTACTACTTGATATGACTCATGGTGAGAGACAAATTCCTGTAAAATAACAGATTCCTGTACACTCACTGGATTCCCAAGGACCAGTGAACTCTGTACAATCAAACAGAAAATTTAACCAGATGACAGGTTGTTCATGTTATGTGAAATCATGACTTGTGCAACCACATGAATGTGGTAAGAATTACGAGGGAAGTGATGAACATTGTATTTTGCAACACTTCCGACAGTACAGCAGTTCTCTAAATCACAAGCAGCAAGGGAGACAGCCTATTTATAGCTACAAAATCGTTTAAAATGAAAGTCTTTCAATCATCTCTGACCCTGGAAGCTATGAAGGAAAGATAAACATGATAAAGCCATTTTGAAATAGAAGGTAGGTTCATCTTTGTCTTTTTGATTATTTTGTTTGCTGAGGTATTCATTGAGGTTCTGTGAAGTCCAGGGCTGGAGGGGTAATTTCCTAATCGAAATCTAAAATAGCTGTGAGAGGAATATATGGATCTAAGTAGAAAACAACTTTTTGTAAAGAAAGTATCCACTGCCTGTTTATAAAGGTCCTAATCACAGTTTTGATTTTTTTTTTATGAGTTTAGTAACAGATTTGTAGCATTTGAGACACCAGTCCTCGATCCATTTTTAAAGAATATAATCAAAATAGTCCTTGAAAATGAATGAACTAACACTCTCACCAAAGCTACCATATTCACCACTGGATAATTCAAGCTGATTGATATTGCTGTGACTCATTTCAGTATTTTCAGTTTGCAACTGTTTACCCCCCTGCTCAGTATCTATTCATCCTAGCCTTTGTATATAGCAGATAGATAAATATTCTTTAGACTTTAAGAGAGCAGTCACCAAATGTCCGTATGGAATATTTACACAGCACTCCCAAGATTACCAGTTTTACGAATCACCACACAAGTTGTTTTGTTACAGAGAAGGACAATTTCTTTTATTTTGTTACTGTTTATTTGAACATTCCTGTGACTGCTTGTGAGATCACCTAATCTTTCCTCCCACCAGAACTGAGAGACAGCCAGAGGATGTAGAAGCAAGCAGATGAACAGGTCAGACTACACAAATTTAGAGGAGAGCAGTTCGTACTTCAACCTTGTGCAAGTTTCACTGTTCTCTGTCTCCAAGGAGGAAGAGATGGTTGCTCCTTTTGCACTCATCTTCATGACCGAGTGGATGTTGCTGATCACCCAGTTGTGTGTTGGTTGGCACTGCACAGACTGTAAGTACAAAACTTTCATGGAACAGTCATCTGAGGTGGAGTATAATGTGCTTATCACTACAAATAGTTGTGCTTATGTTTCTATCAGTCTCAGAAGTGCCAAATGAATAACCACTACACTCAAGTATGTGGCAATCAGTCTTGTTCCTTTGTGATCCTATTATGTGACTTTTGCAGCAGAGATGTCAGATCTGTTAGAAATTTATTGCTGAATCAGAACTGAGTTGGATGAGCAGCATGAATTTCACTGAGGACTAGTGTTCCATGATTGCAAGAGATTTTACCAAGATTAGCATGGTAAATTTACTATGCAAAGTTTTAATACAGATAAATCATTACACTTGTTCTGTTTCTTTCATATCCCTAAGTAATTGGAGAAAAGNAGGTTGCCCAGGGAGGTTGTGGCTGCTCCCTTCCTGGAGGTGTTCAAGGCCAGGTTGGATGAGGCCTTGAGTAACCTGTACTAGTGGGAGGTGTCCCTGCCTATGGCAGGGGGTTGGAACTAGATGATCCTTGAGGTCTCCTTCCAACCTTACCATTCTATGAGTCTATGATTCTATGATTCTATTCTTGGTAGGAATAAGATGTCTGTGTTTGAGCAGTTCTTTCTAGATTTTATTGAGACCTATCTTTCTACTGAAGCATATGTCTGTGTGTTCTTATGAAATTCTTGCCTTCGAAAGACTCATGTGAATTCATGGTTTGAAATGATTCTCTCATCTACTGTTTTCAGAGGAACTTTGGTGAGAGGTATCTCATTCTGTGCAGCTGACAAATTAAGTACGAAGGAGACTGAATTATATACATGGGTCCTTACTGACTTAACTAAACCCAAAACATAATCATTCAAGCACACTGGAGATGTAGTGATGTGCTTATTCAGGGCTGACTGCTGTGACACAGAAGCCTGTGAAGACACAGTATGTCTGGAATGGCACTTGAAGGCCAAGTGGGTTCAATCGATCATAGAATGGTACTGTTTGGAAATGAACTTTTAAAAATAATGTAGTTCAATCCTCTTGCCATGAGCAGAAACATCTTTCACTAGGTCAGGTTGCTTTAAAGATACATCCGACCTGACCTTCAACATTTCCACAACCAAAGGGCATCACAACTGCTTATTTGCTACTCTTTACTTGAATATTTTTCTGCTTGAGATATCTATCTAGCCTTTCCTTCCACCACAACTGAGAGATGGTCAGATGATATAGAAGCAGATACAGGGACAGGTCACAAATATAGGGAAGAGTGGTCCACACTGACATCCTTCACCCTGATCCATTTTCAGTGTTCTCTGTCTCCAAAAAGGAAGAAACGGTTGCTCCTCTTCCATGCATTCCCATGACTTGCTCCAATGTCCAATCACTCTCATTATAAAAAATTTGTGTCCAATGTTCAATCAAAATCTAGCTTCTTTCTGGTTAAAACCATTTTCCCTTGTTCCCTTGTTCTGTCACTACATGTCCTGGCAAAAAGTCTCTCTTGATCTTTCTTAGAAGCATCCTTTCTGTATTGAAAGGTCACAAAAAATGTCTCCTCAGATGCTGCTTTTCTCAAGGCTGAACAACTCCAACTCTCTCAGCCTTTTCTCAGAGAAGTGTTTCAGCCCTCCGATCATTCTTGTAGTCCTTCTCCAGATTCATTCCAACAGGTCCGTGTCTTTCTTCCACTGAAGATCCCAGAGCTAAATGTAATACCCTAGGTGGGGTCTCACAAGAGTGGAGTAGAGGGGAAGAATCACTTCTCTCAATCTGTCAGTCACCTTTCTTTTTATGCACCACAGGACACAACTGGTTTTCTGGGCTGTGATCATACAATCATGGTTCACATCCAGTTTTCACCCTTCATTGTATCTTTATGTTCTTTTCTGAGGGCTGCTCTCAAACCATTCATCCCACAGTCTGCATTTAAACTAGAGATTGCCCACACACAGGTGCATGGCTTTGCACTTGGCCTTGTTGAACTTCATGAGGTTTGCATGAGCTCACTCCTCAAGCCTGACAAGGTCCATCTGGATGGCATCCCTTCTCTCTAATGTATCAACTGCACCACTCAGCTTGGTGTCATCTTTAAACTTGCTGAATCTTCAGTCAGTTCCTCTATCCATGTTATTAATGAGGACATTAAATTGTGTTTGTCCCAGTACAGACCCCTGAGGAACACCACTGATTCTACTTGGACATTGAGCCAATGGTTAAGTCTTTGAACTCACAGAATCATAGAGGTTGGAATCACAGAATCCTAGAATCATTAAGGCTGCAAAAGACCTCTAAGATCATCAAGTCCCACTATCAGCCCAACACCACCATGCCCATTTAACTGTGTCTACACATTTTTTGAACCCCTCCAGGGATGTTGAGTCCTCCACTTCCCTGAGCAGCCTGCTCCAGTGCCCATCCATTCAATTTCTTATTATGTAACAATCCTTCTGTCAAACTCATACTTCTCCATTTATTTGAGACAAGTATATTCTGGAGGGGTCACATCAAAAATCTTACAGAAATCCATGTAGATGACATCTGTTGCATTATCAACTGACTTAGTCACTCCATTGTAGACAAACACTAGATTACTCAAACACAATTTGCCTTCAGTGACACCACATTGGCTATATTTTACCTCCTCCATGTCTCACACATGTTCAAACATAACTTGTAGGAGGATCTGTTACATGACTATACCAGTCATGGAGGCAAGGCTGACTGGTCAGTAGTTCCAAAAATCCTCCTTATGACCCTTTAAAAAAAAAGAAAAAAAAACCCGAAAACCAGAGTGTAAGGATTTAAGGAGTATTCTTTCTATAAAGATGAACCAAAATGTGTGTACGTGCACTCAAAAGGGAAAACCTCCCAAGCAGGGTACCTGAAAGCTCACCAAAAGGGGCATGAACAGTCAGTCAGTGGAAGTATCCTCAGCTGGCATCTCATTCTAAGGAGAGAGCATCCAACTGCTTGCTGCATGGACACCAACTCAAAATGATTCTGTACCAGGACTCAATTTACACCCAAATTCAATGGTGTGCTGTAGTCAGCTTCAATTAGTTGAAGGGCCAAGCCCATAGGACAATGCCCATGAGGTTTCAAGCTGATCTTTTTTCATCTCCTAGCAAGTCTCAGTCCTTTGTCAGGTGTTTGTCGGGCTATTTGTGTTTGTCAGGGCAGTTGTATCTACCACAGAAGGGCAGCCACTTTTAGGTGTCAGCCTGTGCTAGAGCAATTTAGGCTCCTCTGAAACTTGTTGTATCATAGAATCATAGAATCAACCAGGTTGGAAGAGACCTCCAAGATCATCTGTAATAATATTTTTGGAGGATTAATCCATGACAAAGTCTTCACTGAATCTCTCAGTATAAATATCTTCCAGTATTACTACCTGCAATGAGTCGAGTTCTTCCTAACCCAAGCAATAACCATCTGGAGCTGCAGGTGTCTAACATACCTGAGCATGTGGCATGATCCTCCAGCTTGGAGCACTCACACAATTTTTCCTCATCATGGATATTCCTGTGTTTTCAGGCATGAAGGGGTCAGCCATTGAAAACTTCTCCTGTGTCATTTATAACATTTCCTTCATGAACTGCACTTGGCAAGCAGGCAGGGATGCTCCAGGAGATACTCAATATTTTCTCTACTGGCAGAACTCGAGGTGAGTAGATCTGTTTGAATCTAGAGAAGTCTGGGTTCTCATTCAACACATCGCACTGCCCACATTTAACTAAATATCTTGCTATATACAGAGATGACAATGTAATGGAATGTGAGCTTTACATTAAAGATGAAAATGGCAGAAACACAGGATGTAGATTCCACAATGTGAGCATAGCGATTGAAAAAGCTTACTTCCTGGTGAATGGGTCTAGCAAAGACTCCCTAATCCAATTCTATGATGAGTACATCCAACTATATACAATTGGTAAGTAAATAATTTCTTTATTTTCATTATTGCATGAGGGTGAAAGAGAATTTCTCCCTGAGAAGGAACAAAGTAGACTGTCTCACTTGTAGCCAACAGGCCTCTCTGAGACAACCCATTCCCCAGGCAAAAGAGCAATGATGGAAGTCAATTCAGAAAGCTCCACAGCTGCAGCCTGTCTCAGGTGCTTTAGCAGCCTACTCTTACTGGTTTTAGGTCTTTCTCCAGCAACTTTCACAGGTCTTAAGAGACTGTACTTCCCCTACTGTCCTTGCAGTGATGGCCAAATGGCTTTCAACAGAGAAGACTTTTCAAAAGTTTATGAGTACAGATTTCTCCTTCTCATTGCCATTGCAGGTGGCCACGTGCTTGGTTAAAGAAAGTATTACGTGTAGAAAATACCCCAGGTTTTCATATGCTTTTTCACATGTGATGCTCTACTTGGCAGCAAGTACTTTAACTGTGGCAAATTATTTTTGTCAGCATCTCGCTGCTTTTGGTATTCCCTCAAAAAACGGACAAACAAGGCTTCATTCTATGAGGAGGGAAGCTAAGCTGTAATATCACTCATGGCCAATGAAACAAGACTGTTCTTTGACCAAATAGCCCATCATGGATAGACCACTCCTGTCTCTAAATATTGATGCAAAGTAGCAGTCTAGCTGAAACTAAGACTTCCTCTATCAGCCTTTTATCACCCCTTTAGGGATAAGTGTGTGCCTTTTGCTGTTACAATAATCAAGTCCTTGGTTATGATCAAAATATAAAGGTCTCTTATATTTGCTGGCATATGTGATATTAGAGGAGACATGAAGAAGTTGTCTAGATTCTTGGAAGTGAAGTACCACTCTTAAATTTGTATGGCTAATTTTTTAGCAGCGGGGAATAAACAGTGTGTTTCACAACACCCACAAGCAACACCATCATGTCACAGAAGCATCAGGTGAGGAGACTTGAAGAAAGAAATTGTCTCTGGATTTCCTAATTTAGGGTTAGCATCAGCTTGTTCTGCAGTAAAAAGCATTCTTTTTCTGCCTTATTTATCTAGAAAAGTAAATACAGGGGATTTGTATCTTGGTGTGCTCTTGGGTCATGTTTCCTGACTTACTCTTTTTTCAAATCCTGGGGACGAGATTTTAAAAACTTCAGTTTGCCAATTATTTCTAACACTGTTGCTAAGAAAAGTAGATAACAATTGCAATTGCAATCTCTCCTATCATAAGGGGAAAAAAACACCAGTCCAAAATAATAAAAATTTTGATTATTTGAATTCTTGGCAATATCATTTCAGAAAGGATTATGTCTCCATCAAATATCACTGTCAACTGTGATGAGATTAAAAATGACTGCATAATTCAATGGCAACGACCACAAATAAGTCATTCTAACAAAGACAATTGTTTTAGATATGAAATCAACATAAACTATAAGGTAAGATTGATTTCTTCACCTACATTTAACATTAATAGCTATGTTTGCATTTTCCAGCACAAATGGATAAAATGAAAGTAAAGTTCCTTGTGTGTAGTACCATATTCCTTTGTGGTTGCACCTTTCAAACATACTACTACGTCATGCTGCCCCCCCCCCCCCCCTTTTTTTTTTTTTATCCCTATGTGAGATATTATATGAGACACACTGGAGGAGTGTAACTGCATGGGACTAAGAGGACTATCATGGTTAATTAATAAACTTGAACATATCACAAATATGAATTGATGGAGGTGAATGAAATTTCCCTGTATATGAAATGTAAATAACTTATCCAGATAAACACAGTTTACTGAGGGAATCATTTAAGCTACTGAAAGTCTAATTCAGGCCTTGGCTTTAGAAGTCTTTTTGCAGCAATATGGAAGGAATGAGACTGCTGTGTTCCACTGCAATAGTAGACCTAAACTACTGTAACAGTGGCAGAATTGCGTCAAATGACCACAGGGTGGCAGATAGCGACTACAAAGCTTAAAACGACCAGTTCAAAACTGAGCCCCGCAACGGATGACTGAAGTAATTCCTTGAATTTCTGCTATTGGGGATTTCTTAGTCTGCATAGGGCTTGCTACTACACAGATGAGTTTTCCTGTAAGCCCAACTAACTGCTACAAAACGTCATCACTCCTCTGAATCCCTTGGGAAAATTGAAGGCAAATCTTGACAGTGAAAGACGAGCAGAAAAGGAACAAAATATCTCAGCTTTTCTTATATCTTTTGTCAACAGGTTTCCTCATCTCAGTGATCAAGAGGTCTGAATTCTTCTTAATCTCTGTTTTGCTGTCAGTGCACTCATAAAAACCTTTCTTGTGTTCACCCCTCTTCCTAGGCTTAAACCAGCTGACCTTTGGCTTTCCCGATTTGATTCTTATATATGCAGACCATATCTTTGTATTCCTTCCAAATCCCTTCTTCTACTTTCCCCATTCTTCCTTTTTATCTTTGAGCTCACATTTCATGTTCTTCCTTGCTTACGTGGCATATTTGCCCAATTTTCTGGACATCAGAATGGACTACTCTGTGCTCTGGGGAAACTAACTGCCCTTGTAGATCAGCCATCAACTTTGCCCTCCAGGACAATTTCCCTGGAGTAGCAGGTCCTGTGGCTGTAAGACTTTCTCAAACCACCTGAAGACAATCTCATCTGCTTCCTTTTCTTGGTATCAAGATCTGGAACAGACATCTACTACATTGTTGCCTTTGTTGGTCTACCCTTTGATGCCCACTTATAAGGTCTTTCTGGTTTATTTGTCCCTAGACAGCTCAAGACACTCCTTCACACAGAGCACAAGGACCGGGTTAGCAAGCCTGTTTGCAAAGACACATCACTTGATGAGATGTATTCCATGCCAGCTCAGTAGTCATCATTTCTCTAAAATGGTCCCAGTGTTGCAGAAGGCAAAGCCTGTCTGTGACATCAGCCACTCAGACAGGTGTTGACCTGCTGGATGAGTGTAATTCTGTTCAAGTCTTTTTCTCACTGGAAGAGCTGAGGAGACACCATTTGTGCTTCCTGCCCTCAACCATTCCCCAGAGCTTTGCAGTCACTCTTGAAACCGTTCAGGTTACTCTGGTCATAATGCTAGTGTTTGCACAGAAGATCAGGAAGGGGCAGTAGTCCACTAGTTTGGCAGTCCTCCTGCAGCAACCTAGACCCTAGCCCCTGGCAAGCAACAGATCTCCATCAGGTCAGATAGTAAGTTGATGCCACCATCCCTTCGGGAGGAAATTTCTTATAATTATCATATACATTTTCTCTTCCATTTTGGCTGGTTGGTTGGTTGGGTTGGATTGGGTTGGGTTGGTTTTAACATGGTGCCCTTTAATACATCTCTTCAAAATTAACAAAATACTATCTATCCTTCTGAAACTTCACCTTCTGAAGTTTTCCATGACCTCATTGCATTCCTTTCTCATGTATAATTTTACTATGAACGGACACACATACAAAATATATGCGCACACACACACACACACACACGCACACACATATATATATAAAATGAGATTATATTGTTTCACTTTCTCCTAAAACGATCCTTGTGCTTAAGGTAGGTTGACTACAGATTCTAGAAGCTGTCCTGTACAGCAGCATGCTTTTTAAACTCATGCTCGGGTGCCACATGAGCAAGCATGCAGTTATTTGATAAAGGAAATTTGGATTAATTAAATTTTGTTTTAAGACAGAGAAATACAAAACACAAAATTATTTTAAAAACACATCACTTTATCAGACTAAATGGAGATGATATAGACTGTAGTCACCAGTTTGTGTGGTCACTATATTACATGGTAGCTATTATGGCTACCATGATTTTATTCTATCTATCAAAAGAGTAGTTGGAGGGCAGCCTAAATTACCTGTGAATGTATATCTGATCTGAATATTTTCATCTGAGGGAAAGGGAAACAATATTTACATCATATTTGTGACTAAATATAGTGATATGTAGTCAAATAGAAACACTAGATGTAAACTGAAAAGTTTATTTCACAGATGTTTATCTTTTGGGGTTTGGGGAGTTGTTTGTTTATTTTGGGGTTTTTTTTTTTGGGTTGGGGGGGTTGTTTGGTTTGGGGTTTTGTGTTAGTTTGGGTTTTGTTGTTGTTTTGGTTTGTTTCTTTTGTTGAGGGTTTTTTTTTTTTTCCCAGTGTAAGAATAAAGTTACAGTTTTCATTCATGTCTAGTTTGCTGATGTTTCAGCGTAATCACCAATCTGAAATAAATCTTATTTCTCAAATAAGGCCTTGAGTAACCTGTGGGAGGTGTCCTTGCCTATGGCAGGGGGTTGGAACTAGATGATCCTTGAGGTCTCCTTCCAACCTTACCATTCTATGATTCTAAATCCTGTGGTACGGAAAACAAAACCTTTCCCATAGAGTAATCAGTTACTATATAAACTTGGTATTATATATGAATTACGTATTAGATACTAAATTTTAGATAATTTACTAGTTCTTTTGAACAAACTGTCAGGTAAATAAAAATGACCAATGCAGGAAAAGGGGAGAGTAGATAAAAATTACTTGTTACATAAAAATAATAAATAATACAATAAATTACTTTTTTTAATTACTTATCTATACGCAAAACAAAAATCATAAAAGTAACGTGTTTTTTTTTTCTCAATTTACAGGATAATCCTGAGGGAAAACCCAAATATACTTCTATACAAGTATGTCTGCTTGTTCTATTAATCAGTGATACATGGTAGTTTTATACTCGTTTGTGAAAAGTGAATGTTATGCAAATGCCTTTAAATCAGCATATACTCAACGTCAGATGCTTTATGGTTCCTTATTTCTGAATTTCATGAATGTGCCAAAGTGCTAAGTCGTCATGATACATGCCATTTTTTATATATTCAAGGCAGAACTTTATTACTATTCTGTAAGTATTTTGGAAAAGCTTTCCTTTTACATTACATTGACAACTCTCCCTGTTAAATATTCAGATTAGAATTTGAGTTTACATATCAATCACAGCAAAGAAAAGAGGCACAGAGAAAACACCTCCTAGGAATTTAATTTTGTTTGTGAAAAACAAAGTCTCCTGGTTTGAGTGGCCAGGTCTGGACAGCGTGTAGATTTTACCCCAAAGGAATAAATAAAAACACTCACACAAAACTGAAAGTTAAATAAAAATAACATTACAAAAGTAAAGCAGGTACAAAAGTAGTAACTGAAAAAGGATATATACAACCAGCAATGGCCTAGGCCTGCCTTGGACTAAGGCCCTGAGATAAGTCTCATGGCACAACAATATTACCTTCCCACCACTTTCAAGGCCTCCCTCCATGCAGCAAGCAAAAGCATAAGTTAAGAGCTCAGAGCCCGAAACCGAGAGAGTGCTGACCAGAAGGTCTGCACCCTATACAGGGATAGTATAGGATATGGAATGGAATGACAAATTACAATAGCCTCTGCCTTCCCCCTGGAACTTTCTAGTCCCTTGAGGGAGTTTTTTCTGTATGGTATAATAGTAAATCCTTAACCTACAACAATCACAAAAGCCCCTTGGGATCCTCTGGGATGAAGGATCTCATACCTCCAGTACAGCATACCTCCAGCTATGTTGTACTTCCTTCCAATTGGTGCAGCTTGCACATCCCATCTCTATCCTGAAAGTACCCAAGAGTAGGAATGTTTCAGTAAATTTTAGCAACACTAAGTCTTGCATTCTTCTGCGTATTTTACAGGTTTGGCTGGAAAGTTATGCTTTTCCTGAAAAGTCATAATGCACTGACTGAGGAAAGTGAGGTGTCTGCAGACAGGTTATTCCTCAAATCATTCAGTTCTGGCAGTGTTGAAATGAGACAGTTCAAGATATTTTTCTGCCTCTGTCAATGTGCCGAAATTCTCAATAACCCCAAAGATATAATAAGAAATCATAGGATGTAATTTAAAGGATAAAAAGGTGCTAAGCAAAATGTTTACCGAGGAGCTGATTATTTTTTAACAGACATACACATAGATATGAACATAATATATACACAATAAACAACATATGTAGGGTTTTTCTGCTTTTTAACAGCAGTCTGCTTTAGCAAGCAATGTACTTCTAACCTTGTAAAAGTTTCACTGGTAAGTGAAACTTGCATATTAGCAACACTTAGACCACAAAGAAAACAACTCAGTTTTACTCTGTTTTTAGGAAGGAGGAAATAGTCACACATTTCAAAGATCCAATATGAGAAAAAAGTACCTCTTGAAAATGAGAGCAGCTGGCAGTGCCTGCCTAGTGAGCTCAGCCTGGGGGGAATGGAGTGCACCTGTTGAGTTTGGTAAGAACAAAGCTGTGCTACTCTTTCCCCAACAATGTCCTGTCTACCTCAAACATTGCTGAACACAGATATATAAATGATTGACAAACATTTTGTTTCCCTCCACATTACTAAGAAGAAGAGGAAGAAGAAGAGGAACAGAATTAACACGCCCTTAAAACACTAACACTGGAAATCAGTATAAAAAGTAACACATTCACAAATGAAGTGCGTACCTGCTTACTGCAGGGAACGAACAAACAGGCTTAATGTTAATCTTTCCTAGCGGACATTATCACTGTGGTGCTGAATTAAAGAGTTAAATTTTATTCCAAAAGAAACCTTTGAGACTGACATTCACTAGTCAGTCACCAGAGCAGGCATCTGATCCAGTTGTGCATCTGTTCCACTTTATGAATAATAATACTTTATGATTGTTTCAGGAAGTAAAGAAATTATTTCTTCCTCAGTATGGATTTTGCTTGTGGTAACATTTGCAACACTCTTAACAGCAGCTGTCCTGATTTTGTTCTGCAAAAGGTAAACTTAATTTATACATTTATTTTATTTTGTATGGGTTTGTGAAACATCTGCAAAGCTTTAACAGATAATGTAGAGGTGTCATTTACATTATAGTAGATATCAATCGAAACAAGTGACACTAAGACAAGCACTCTAATGGGGATGCTCAAAGTCCCTCCTTAGCTGATTTACACAATTTTTCCATGGCCTCTTCTGTCAATATTGCAAGAAAAGCAACTATGTGTGATTACTTATATTAACAGTACAGTTGCTCTGAATATTTGCAATATAGACTGTCTACACAATAGGTTTTCTGATTTCTTGGACTGCTGAATTTGTTGCAAGCACACGGGCTGATTGTAATTATCAGTTAAGATTTTGCAACGTTCACTAGGATTGTTCTAGTAAACTGAATGTATCTGAATTCATGTCAGTTAAGAAGCCTGACTCTTGAAATAAACCATGTAAGTGAAATGGAAAGAAAAATTATATTCATTTCCTACAGACATGAACAGTAATTCAGAGAAGATGTTATTCTTTCAACTTGTTAAAACGTTTACATCCACTGGTTGTAGTAACTTAATGAGCAAGACAATTAGGTGTTCCTTTTCCTTTCAAAGAAAATAACTACAAGTGAATCTTTAACCAAAAATAAAACTATTACCATCCAAATTCTAAGTGTTTTCCTGTTTTTTCCTTTGTGTTCACTCTGTGCTGAGCTGATGTAGATTTTTCAATTCTCTTCTGTTCTATAAGAGGAACATAAGAGCAGGCTTAGGGGTGCAATGTTTTTGGTACATCAGTCACTTTTTTTTTTTTTCCTTTTCTATTCCATCTCTTCTGATCTCCAGAACTGACTGTTGGAAAGCAGCATTTCCACAAATCCCAGGGCCTAAAAATGCATTTTGTGAGCTGAGTAATACAAATCCAGAGGTATGTTCTCTTTATAATTTATATTAAATGTGGAAAATACATACAAGACTCTACTGCAAGTATTTTTTTAAATAAGAGACTTAACATAGAGAATAAATTCCCTTCGACATATTTTGAGGAATTAGCAGAGAAAATCAGCAGGCAAGTTTGTTGAGGGAAGTCAAATGCAACACTTCTGCCAACTCAAGGGGTTTATCCTGTTTAACAAGCACAGGGTTGATACTCCCTTGGGTAGGTTCAGACAGCAGTAAGGGCCACACATTTTCCCAGCATGAGGCCCACATATGCACACACACAAAAGACAGTGAGAAAGGCCAGAATGAATGCCTTTGCTGGCATCACATTAGCATGAAGAACAGACATGTAATTGGGGTTCCAGACAGCCCAGCTGTGCTGCTCCTCTCTGGCTGAAGTTTGACAGTGACATGTGCATACATCCTCACTCCATTCACAATAACCATAAATTCACTAGTTCCTCACACTTGATCTCTGTGTCTGGACCCTGGGTCTCCTGACCAGGTCATCAGCTCTCACCTTGGGGTTTTTCAGGTGCAGATCTTCTCCTACTCGCCCACTAGTCCAGCTTCAATGAAGTACACTAGCAATTTACATGCACAGGGTAGAAACCAGGGCGACACAGAAAGCAGTTCAACATAGGATTTTGTAAGGTAACAAGACAGACTGCAGTGGTCGCGCAGAGATTTTGACCAGACCACTATACTGACCCATTTTCTTGGCCAGCAGTTTGCCATGTTATGTCCAGAAATTTCTCATGGTCTATTCAATTAGTTAAAATTCAGGCCAGTGTGTACTTATCTATTTCAACACCTTAGTGAAGCTAATTCCTTCATACTAGTTGTGGTACTCTGTATGATGCACTGAAGAAAAGCACACGTTCTGTCTGTCTTCTTCCAGGGCAGGCAAAAATCATGTGTCAGCTTTATGAAGTTGCTAAAATATTACTGTTACATACATCTAGGCAGAGCTTATCAGCTAAGAAATGAAGAAGTGCAATAGTTCTATAAATTATGCAACAAAGTTGAAATATTCTCAGAATTTTGTGTAAGTAGAGGCTAACCTAATCTTATCTATAAAACTAATGGAAGTTTGTATTTTCCTTTCAGCTTTTAGAGAGAAAAAATCAGTCGATGACATCTGAAACTGAAGAGATAATACTAGTTGCCGATATACCGAAGTAACCAAGAAAAACTGAGGAATTTGCAAGGCTGTATTTCTTAGATCAGGCAATGGCACATTCCTGTGAAAAGTCTGGAATACTGCATAGGCTTTTTTCACTTTCTTTCTTCTCTTGGCAAAAACTGTAGTGCAGCCAAGGGAGAATGATAGCTTACATGGATTTTTTTTTTTTTTTTAATATCATAGTATTTGTTTTTCATTTTGGCCACTTCAAGCTGTTTGAGCAACTTGCCCTTATTGGATATTTTGCATTTTGTGAATATTTTTAAAATATTTCAGTCAACAAGTTGTAAATATAATTGAACCTCTTTAAGGAGCAATAATGAAATTGTCTTACATTAAAATAACAATAATTAATTTATTGAGGTGAATAAAAAAGGAAAAAAAATATTCTGGTGCCTGAATGCCACGGTTAGGGGTCTGTTTATACCTGAAGTTTCCTCAGGTCTCTTAAAGTACACCTGGGCAACTACAAAATGGAGAATAGGATTGAAAACACTGGTGGTGTGTAATCAACAGGAGTCTCAAAGGACAGGAGTATGTCTAAAACCCTAACAAATCCTAGGACGGAAGTGTGTTATTTACAGATTAAGAGATCAACCACCATTAACTTGATATCTGCCCAGAAATTACTTGTGTAATACTTCTGTACTTTAAGTTATTACTGCTCACTTCCCTTTTTGGTATTTTCAGAATTTTAAAATGTTGAGCGTGTTGATATCTAAGGTTCATTTTATTATATTTCAAATTTGACACTGTGTTCTGGAGAAGATGTCCTGCTTTAGTGTTGTTGGGCAGAGCACTGTAAAAGCTTTATTGCCCATTTTCTTTCCTTAGAGTAGTAGTAGCTTAAAGTAGTAGCATCTGAATCATAGAATCATAGAATCATAGAATGGTAAGGTTGGAAGGGACCTCAAGGATCATCGAGTCCAACCAGGCCTTGAACACCTCCAGGGAGGGAGTAGCCACAACCTCCATGGGCAACCTGTTCCAGTGTCTCACCACCCTCACTGGAAAGAACTTCATCCTAATATCCAGTCTAAATCTCCCCTCTGCCAGTTTAAACCCATTGCCCCTAGTCCTGTCATTGCAAGACCTTGTAAATAGTCCCTCCCCAGCCTTCCTGTAGGCCCCATTCAGATACTGGGAGGCTACTATAA
>WBNM01045738.1:117665-136438 GCA_013399055.1 Ramphastos sulfuratus | reverse complement strand
TCAGGGCTGCTCTCCAGCCATTCACCACCCAGCCTGGATTTGTGCTTGGGATTGTGTCTACCCAGGTGCAGGACTTCACACTTGGCCTTGTTGAATTTCATGAGGTTGGCTTGGGCCCACCTCTCCAGCTTGTCCAGGTCCCTCTGGATGGCATCCCTGCCTTCTAGCCATTCTGCCTGAATGCGGCAGGCATGAGAGGTTTTCCCCCTAAATGTCAGATTCAGCTGAACATTGCAGTCAATCTCTCTAAGAAAGCTGTTATCATTTCAGCCCTTAACGTTCTCCTCTCTTCCTAGTAACACTGTCCCAGGTTTTGCTAACCCACATGGTTACTCCTTCCAGTGCTGGATTGCTGGGTTTCTTTACATCTTTGTTTTTCTGCATCCCTACAATGGATTGTTTACACAATTTATCAGCACAAGTGGTTTCAGAAGAGATTCTGTTCTGCTGCTGATGTTGTAATGGNGACAATGGGGCTAACTACAGTTTCCAGACAGTACCCAAACACTTGCAGGGTATTCTGTTGGTGCCTTCTCAGCCACTGTGGCTTCTGATCTTCCCAGACTCTCCACGGGGGTGCTGGAGANCTCTCTACCCACCCAGTAATTTTTTAGGTTCTTTGTGATGGTCATGGAAATGTTATCTAAAGGAATAACTGAATCTAAAACAAATAACTAGCAATAATACAACATTAAACCATTAGAACTGGAAAGAGGTGTTCTTGGGGTCAATTATACAGCTTGCCCACTAGATGGACTCAAGAAGATCCTTTCTGTTTAAGACAGAAGGTGCTTGCAATTAGATTCAATTACAGTTTTGCTAAAGAGGCTTTGAGTGTTTACTCACAAAGAGTATCTCCCGACTCATGGGTGTCCCAGGTTGGGGACTATAGGGTTAAAATAGTCCTCTAGGGACTTGAAGATTTTGTTATTCAATCCCACAATTCTGCTATCTCTTCATAAGCTCACGGCAAGGCCAGCTTGTTCTCCTTTCCTCCCCCTCCAGCCTTGCGCCGGGCAGGAACTGCGTTATCGGGATAAACATGTAAGGATAGGCCTGGTTGGGGCCTCCAGAGGCTGCGCTTAGGCCTCTTGGATGGCGGAGGCATGGGGGGGGGAGAACTGGAGCACTGGGGATGATAGATTTAGTTTTGGGCTGGGGGGAAATTCAGGGGATTTGCTTATGGATTTCTGTCTCTGCTTTGTAACTGCTATCTGTAACACTCTCTCCAAATACAATTCTGGTTTTTTTTTTCTTCAATTCGTTTGAGAGCTTCACTCTGTCGGCTCTTTAAACCCACGACAATTGGGCTAACTACAGTTTCCAGACAGTACCCAAACACTTGCAGGGTATTCTGTTGGTGCCTTCTCAGCCACTGAGGCTTCTGATCTTCCCAGACTCTCCACGGGGGTGCTGGAGAAAGCAGACAATCTCTGAACTGGTCCTGATTCCTCTTGGCTCCAGACTCAGCGGGGAGGCTTGCAGAGGGGCAGGCAGGATGTCTTGCAGATTTGCAGTCTTGTCAGGAGACTTGCAGGTGTCATGCTGGCTAAGCAAGCCTATCAGGTGGAGGCATTTGGTGCCTATTCCAGGAAAACTCGAAGCAGTTTCCAGGCAGACAAACCCGAAACATTAGGGTTCATTACTATGTATCAGAGTTAGCTTATTGCAAAGCATGGCAGGATGCAATGAGGCAGTAGCACTGCCAGAAGCAGAGAGCAGGATAAGGCAGAAACAATGGTGGCAGGAGCAAGCAGCAAGCACACTGTCTCTACTTGCTCATCTCTTTTATCAATGTAGCCCGAGTCTAATGGGCCTTTGGACACAGATGAGCCAATCAGAATGGCACTTAGCCTTTTAAGGCAGAACACAAATGAGTGTATAAATAAGTGCAGATACCATGTAAAGCAGTTTGGACAGACATGGATGCACCAGGACCTTTTGTCTTCCTTTCCTGTGGTTGTTTCCCCCATCAACAGAAGGAGGGAGAGCAGAGAAACACATCTGGACAAGCCAGGACACATTCAGGCCTTTTCTGGCCTGTTTAGGCCTTCCATGACAAGTGTTTTAACTTGTGTCAGAGGACAGGTGGACCTCTGTCATGCTCAGATGATGCAGTTTCCCAAGTCAGGCATTATTAGACCAGACAGAAAAAAAATTTTAGAAGTTTATCTTATACCAACAGCAATATATAGGGGTGTGAAATGGCTAGCCAGTTTATCTACAACTTCAGCATATTAAGATTCTTCATCATGTGTGCAAATAAACATTTTTTTGCACCTTTTATGTGAAATTGGTATTTCTTCTGCCAATTTATTATTCTGTCACTCACTTTTATCAGGTTATTGAACTTCCTCACAGTCATCTTTAGTTTCTGTTAGCCCAAACTGCTTGTAAACATTTATCCATGTGAGGATTCTCCTCAGGACAGCTTAGACTTTTCTCCTGGTCTAATGATCCAATGCTGGTTTTTTTCTCCTTTTTTTTAATCCCCTGATTTTTTTCCTCTTTGACTGGCACTCCATTTTCAGTGTGATCTTACCTCATATTCCTTTTGAAGAAAAGTCTCAGCATAACAACATCATTGAGGGTATCTATAGAACAAAATATTCAGGAATACTTTGTGTTGTGATCTTACATAACTTAACAAAACTTGTAATATGCCTCAATCACTTATTTACTCATTGGTTTCTGACAAATTTTGTTGGGGGTTCCCCCCCCCCTTTTTTTTTTTTTTAGAAAATTATTTATTATTATATTTGGTTTAGTCCTTTTACAGGTTTTTCAATAAAAAAACTTTTGGCCTTACTGTATTCTTGTATTACTTCTGTCCAAATTTTCATGCTTCTTTGGATAGGGTTGCAGCTTCTTGAGAAATATCTTTTTATTTGGTGCATTTTACCCCACTCTTTCACTTTTCTAAGCCACGATCAAGGAGATTTTTCTTTTTAAAGAGTTTGTAATATGAACGAGGCACAATGACTACATTTCATCAGTCAGTTGTGTGGAAAGATACTAGGTGGGCACAGTTATGTCTTCATCACATACTGCTGTGGTGGCTCCCTCCCTGTGTGATGCTCACAGTCCATATTACTGCTTTTATAGAAGCAAAGAATATTAGGTAACTGTAATGGGTTAAGTTGAATATTTGCTGCTGTTATTCAGAATCATCCTGCCTCATGTCAGCTTCAAAATGAGAGTACTGGCTGAAGCAAAGTAGTACAGGACTTGAAGTACAGATTGTAACATAAGAGGCTTCCTATTCCAGTTTCTGGTTCGGGCCCTGGGCTTTTGGGTGTTAGCTCTCTGTGATGGCAGTGGGACAGGAAGGGATGAGGGAGTACCTCCTGACCTGGCCTTTTAGCTCACTTGCTGCTGCTTTCTGCTGTGTTTTTTCTGCAAATAGGCCAAGGTAATTGTGCATTTTATTAGTATTATTATTACCTCATATGTTTAGTGAACTCTTATCTCAACTCTTTATCTCAACCCAGAGTCTTTTTGTGTGCTACTTTCCACTCATTTTGATGTTGTAGGGAAAAGGCTATGTTAGACTAGCAGAGTAGCAGAATAATGTTGTTATTGGCACTTGAAAAAAGAGCAACTTTCTGCATCCCTTTGCAGTGGGGAAATATTTAAGAATAACAAGCTGTTTTAAGATCTAAGTAGTCAATAGAGACTGCTGTCAGGTCAGCAGAGAAGACAAGAGGCAAATACCCTCACCTCCTGTAGTGTTTCCTGATACCTTTGATAGAGATCAGGAGCACAGCAACTATAATTTGGTATAATTTGATATCTGGGTCCCTATCTTTGGGATAGCAGCATATTCCAGCAAGGAAGTCAGAGTCTGAGCAGGTAATATCAGAGCACAGGCAGTTAAAATCAAATTCCATACAAGGCTTAGCCTTGATCTGAAGCCTTATCATCTTGACTCCCCAGTTTGGACATTTGGTTAGTGAACCATCTACATGTTCCTACCTGAGTATGTAATGCTGGAAGCTCACCATGACTTCAAAGGTGATCTTAAGACTCAAAGATAAAATGCTTCAGCAATCTCTCTCCTTAACAGAATTAGTCTTTGAGCACTTTCTTTCACAAGAAAAAGAACTTTATCCTCCGAGTAGCCCCACTAACAACGATAACCCATATATCTTGCTGCTTGTTATGGTCTCTCAGATTTTGTGGGTCTCACAGTGTTTTTCATAATTAGGTGAGGTGTCACAAACACATCAGGTTTATGCTTTGGTGTAAATTTTTTTTTCACATTGAAGCTCAAAGGCTCAGATTTCTGTGTTAGACATCTGAACACAGCTATTTGATTGTTGGACTTGTTTTATAATTATACTAGACATTTGATTATTAAACTAAATATTCTCAGGACTATTTTCTTGTAGTGAGGCCAATTGCCATGTAAGAGTCCAGATACATTTTATTAAGTTTCTAAATAAGGTAGGCACATGCAAATTGCCTTTCGAAATTAACCCTGACCTGAGCTAACCTCTGGATTGTGTCCAGGAGTTGTTCAGGACATTGCTTGTAAATCCTGGCCAAAACTATGCTGGGAACAGTTGTTCCTGGACACGTTCCAGCCCTGGGGAGGCATCCAGTTGCCAGTGCAGCCAAAGGCTGGAAGCAAACAGCTCTTGGCACACCTACTGCCTTTGACAAAGTTAATTATTGACTTTTAGGCAAAGACTCACCTGGGAAGCCTTTTGCAGCATATCAGAACAGCAAGGTCAGTTTCTAAATGAGGCTCAGTTTATGCTGGACACACGTAAATCATCTTTCTACTTCTCTCAATATGCAGCAGTGGCCAGAGTTAAAATGCTGATATAATCATTTGCTATAAGACTGATGGAGTTTTTTACTAGACTACACTACTTTATAAAACCTTCCACTTTATCTTTCCTCTTGGTAAAAATCTACAGAGCAAAGCATAGTTTGGCTCTAATCTACTAAAACCTAGCCATGAGCTATGAACCCTTCATTGTCTCTCTGCAGGGAAAGGAATAAGAAAGTAAACCAGTATTGAGACATTCAGAAGATGGCATTGTGGTCTTGTTAAATAGAAGCTAAACTCCTAAACTCCTCATTTGTCTGCCATTTTCTCCTGTAAGGGAGTTACATCCATGTTAAGAAAAAAAAAAAAAAAAAAAAAAGGAGGGGGGGCCAGACCAAGTCAGAAAACTTTAGGCCTATCAACCTTGAAAATTCATGGTGTGAGCCCTTTTGGGGCACAATTTTAGGCAGTTAAGGAAAAGAAGGTCACCTATAACAGTCATTAAAATTTTGCCAAGGTTAAAACTCTGTGAAAAGTGAGGTACTACAGGCACCCAGACAGTTTTATATCTTTATCAATGACCTGAAGGAAATGAAGGAATGCATTGTCATCATGGCTGCAGATGACACCAAATTAGGGTTATCAGTTGATTTACTCAAAATGAGGGCTGCCACCCAGTGAGACCCAGACAGGCTGAAGGAATGGTCCAAAAGAAACCCTGAGATCATCCAAAGCTCACTTGAATTTACATTGTCCAGAAGAGGAAAAGGTAAAAATTATAAGATTTTTTTAAAAAAACCCAACAAAACAGTGTTTTGAAAAATTGTTCTGTGCATTTCAGCCGGTCTTCTTAGTCTGTTACAAACCAACTTCATACAACATTTGACATCTTCTTGAAGTTTATGAACACAATTGTTCCACCTACTATGTTTTTATGAAATATTGTTAACATTTATTAAGCTTTTGTTAGCCTAGTGTTTTTCTCAGACCTCCTCCTAACACTGTGTTAGTGCTAAACTGAGAGATTATTATTAACAGATATTTCAGACTATGTAGGGTGAATTTTCTGTCTTTCATTTATGACAAATTGCCTAGGAACATCTACATCAACAGCTGCAAGATATCCCAGTAGTCTACTCTACAGCTATGCATCAAGAGCTCTGGTACTGGAAGGGCTTGCCTTGAGAGAACTGGAGAGTTCTATGCCCAACCCTGACTATGCTAGCAGCAGTCTCAGCCACTCACCAGTACTGAATTAGAGTAAAACACAGAATAACATATTAAACAAGACCTAAATCATTGCTGTGTGGTACTCCACAAGTTGTTGTGATGACTGTCTCGAGGAGGAGGTGGGTCCTGTTGAAAGGTCCCAAAATACAAATTATTGCATATGTCCTGAGGGAAGCTGGTACCCAGAAGAGTCAGTCCTGGGCTTGATCAGGACCTGAGGGCAGCCATGGGGCCAGCAGCAACATGCTTTTCCTGACTGGGGCCGATTCACACCACCCAGTGAGGGAGCACAGGCAGCCAGATCCCTAGAAGAGAGGAAAAGTGGCAGTGTCAGTTGATGCTTATAAAGCCCTGATGAACTAGCCCAGACTACAGTTTAAAATGGATCAGTTGAAACTAGTTCAGCCACTGTTTGGTCAACATAAAGATACTTGTCAAATGGCACTGTAGGACCATCCCTCAGGTCACCTAGAACCTGATCAAGCATGCCACTTCAGCAGTGTGCCAATCTCTCCATCAGAATTAGTCAGTCACACTGACACACATTTTGCATCACAAGGCTTTGTGGCCAGGAAGATGGTGCTATAGAAAAGTTGCACCCTGTAGCAGTAATCTCTGAGGCAGCTTGTGGTACTCAAGTAGAGTATATTTGATGAATAGGCAATTTCAGACCACACAGACACATGTACTGACTGTCTTCTGTTTAAGCTACACGACATAATCAAATTAAATACTTTAGAGAGTAGTAGAAGATTTGAAATATGCCACTCCTGTTCCCAAGGTACCAAACAAGCTGGGAAAGACTGAGTCAATGCTAGACATGTGGTTCTAGAGATCAGATTTTGCAGTTCAGCCACTCACATGCACTCCATGTTCAGTATTAATCACTAAAATTATCTGTTGGGGTTTTTATCCATAATCCACAAGTTTTAAAGTGGGAAATATTAATAGCATGCCCTTCTGGTGAGAATCATTGCATAAAGGTGGGCGAGACTGAGCAATGCGGGCAGAAAAGTAAAGACATTTAATTTTACACAAATTTAAAATGTCTGTGAAGTAACTTGCTACTGGTGGATCTAAGCACATACACTAGCAAAGAAAAAGAGAAAACAAACAAACAAAATTTCAAACCCAAACCAAAAACATTTCAAGGAAAACTGGGTTAAGAATAGTTCTTCCTCTAACAGATTAACTAGTAAGAATCCTGCCCCGCCTCTGAGAACCCTCAAAAATTCTTCACCCTCTTGCTGTTGTGTCTGTATTGGGAGTGGAAGGTAGGGGGCAATTCAAATTACTCTTGCTACAAGAGTTTGAGAAGAGCATGAAATGAAAAGAATCTATCGCTCGAAGACTACACATCTGCATGTCAGATGTCACGTAAAACAAACTGGGAAGTGGCTAACACTCAGCATGACACAGAGCCACATTTAAAGTTGCTGAAAATTAAGTAAACTTTGTGGCTTAGATTATCATATTTATATGGCTGCAAAGCCTTTTGCAAGTTTGACATTACTGAATTCAGCTTTGGATGTTTTCTTCTAATTTGAATATTCAGACACTTTTGCACTTAACCTATGATTTTGTAACCTAAGATGAACCAATAGAACCCTAACCCATAATCGGGCAGTGCAAAATTTCAAAAATTTAAATCTGATATTTACTTGCCACTTCTTTGCTGACAAATATGTTAGACAGAATTGTCTTAGCTGTTTGCAAATACGTGCTAAGAATCATGGAATAGTAAGGGCTGGAAAGGACCTCTGATTCTCATCTTGTCCAACCCCCCTGCTGAATCAAGTTCGCCTAGATAAAGTTCTCTCTTAAAGGAGAACGTGGGCTGCTGCAGGGGTTGTAAACAATGTATACAGCCAGTAAGTGGAAGAAATGTCCGTGGTTTAAGCACTTTAATCATGGACTATTCACACAACACTGCTGTTATTTCCAGAACATATTATTTATTAAAAGATGTTTATTTGTAGGAGAAGTATGTTATTAGCATATTGCTGTACTATGACTACTGAGAACTGATGTGGTTTTGTATAATGAGTTTGCACATTGTGACTATTAATGCTTAGTTCACCCAAAGTAACAGGAAGGAAGAGTTAGTTGCGTGGTCAGTTCATGTGAAATCATTAACATCTGCAAAACAGGAAGTTTGAAAGCAGTAAAAGAACCTATAAACTGCGTCACTTTTTGACTTGCAGCATTTCCTACTCAATGCTGGCATACATTAAAAAAAAAGTTAACTGGGAAAAACACTTATTGATGCCTACATGACAGCAGGTACAAGTTCAAGTATCCTTGCTGCTGTGATCCAAAACTAAACAAGACAAAGGAGAAGAGCTTTTTCAAGATAAGGTATGTCTCCCTGTGTTGTCTCTTGATTTGATTCACTGCAGAAGATTTGATGCAGAATACCAGGATTAATTTAGGCACTGTTATACAAGCCCATATACAAAATATGGATTAGTTTCCTGTTTAAGAACATCTAGACAAATGTTGGTGATGCTTTAGCCTATTTGATTAAAAAATTGTGTCTGTGTATACATAAACTTTTTAAAGATTTCTGCAAGATTCAAGGAAAACTATGAAATATCTGATGCCTTTTGCACTAATTGGCATTTGTTATCTTGTTATTGCAATAACTGAAGGAAATGCTATTTTCTGTACCCTTTCTATGAATTAATCTAAGTAGAAATACATGGCTTTCTATTTCTTGAAAAAAAGCAAATCACAGAATGTTGGAATGGTTGAGGCTGGAAGGCATTTCCAAACATTGTTCTGTATCATCCCTCACTCAGAGCAGGGTCAGTTACAGATGGTTGCTCAGGGCTTTGTCCACTCAGTATTGTCAGTACTGAAGACTCTCTAACCTCCCAGGAAATCCTGTTCCAGTGGTTGACTACTCTCACAGTAAAAAGTGTTTT
The DNA here is from genome assembly GCA_013399055.1 of Ramphastos sulfuratus. NCBI lineage: Eukaryota > Metazoa > Chordata > Aves > Piciformes > Ramphastidae > Ramphastos > Ramphastos sulfuratus. Next base: position 127,504 of record WBNM01045738.1, on the reverse strand, counting down.
CTTGTGTTTAAGTTGAATTTTCATTATTTCAGTTTTTACCCATTGCCTTTTGTCCAGCCAGTGGGACACTGAGCACTGAGCAGAGTCTGGCTCCTCCTTCCTCACTCCCCACACTTGGGTATTTATACATATGGATGAGATCTCTCTGAGACTTCATCTCTTGCGGTTGAAAAGCCCCAGCTTTCTCAGCCTCTTCTCATACATCAGAGCCTTAGTCACCTTTGTTGTTCTTCACTGGATTTTAACCAGTAGCTGTGTGTCTTTCTTGCGCTGGGAATCCCAGGACATGACCCAGCACTCCAGGTCTAGCTTTACCAAGGTTAGCAGAGAAGGAGGATCACCACACTTACCCTGCTGGCAACACTCCTCCTAATGCAGTCTGAGGTGCCTTTGGCCTACCTTTCTGCAAGGGCACATCCCTAGCTCATGGTCAGCTTCCTGCACACCAGGACCCTGAGAGCATGCTCAGTAAAGCTGCTTTCCAGCAGGTCATCCTTAGCCTGTGCTTCTGTCAGAGGTGGTTCCTCGCCAGGTACAGGACTCAGCACTTCCCTTTGCTGAATTTCATGAGATTCTCATCATCCCATTTCTCCAGCCTGTCCAGGTCTATTCGAAGTGAAATAGTGGTATATGGACTACTTGTCCCAGTTTTGCATCATCTACAGAAATCAAAATACTGTTCCAAAAACTGAATCAATTTTGGGAAATTTGCACTTAGGCAGCAATTTGAGAGTAATGTTTCATTGCCTAATATTCTGTCATGAGCCGGTATTCCAAGACAACCCTGGGCAGCCAGAGAGGTTGTGCTAAGATTCAAAATTCTCTTGGAGTAAATAAAAGCAAGCCAACGCCAAAACAGCTGATGATTTAAGTTTATCAGAGCCAGTGAAAACTCAGTAATGAATGGGAGCAGAGGGAAAATTGGAAGAAAAAGAGAAGGGAACAAGAGAGAGAGAGGGAGGAGAGAGAAGAAGATATCAACACTCCTTGGACCTATTAAGAATTTCAGAGGAATAGTCCAAGTTCATGGTGGTGGGTGTACATTCCATCAGGGTCTTCTGTGGCAGATGCAACACGTGTGCTGCAGAAGTTGTCGTCCTTCTATAACTTTTTGGCAGAGGTGGGGAGAGGGGAATAACACAATCTCTCCGAATCAGAGAGGTGCACAAGTGAGGTGTGCAACGTCTCCACTGGCCTTTCAGTGGTGTTGTTACAGTGGTTTTAAAGAGGGCATTCCTGCCTCTTCAGAAATGTCTTTTTCATTGTTAAGCCATCTGCCCAGCCAGCAGGTCTCTCTCAGAGTTATTGAGGGCATCACTCTGTCTATTCAAGAGCAGGTATTGTCACACCTTGTTTGAGACAATAGAGTCAGTATGGGCTATCAGCCTCACCGTGACCTATGCATTGTTTTGAGCCAATAGAGGATTGGGCTATCACATATGCATTGTAAAGTTTTTATTCCTACTGGTATGGCTCTTCATACACTTAATACATATATGCTACTCTCCATATGTTTGCAATGCTTAAATATCAGTTTATCCTCACATTGTCCTATGAATAAAATTACAGTTTTAATTTCTAGAATGTGTGTCATGAGTAGGAGTAACTTTCTCAGAGACAATTATAAAAAAAAAAGTCATTGGAAAAGCTGGGAATTACAACCAAAGAACTTTGGTCTCTGGTGATATTTTCACATAGTGTCCTGCACTCACAGCCTAAGACTGAAGGAAACAGAAGACACAGTCTAAGAGGGTAGGAACTGAAAGTGCCTAACTCAGTATTTGATGGATGTGTTTTGTAAAAACTATTCTAGGCGTTCCACAGTTTTTAAATGCAACAGTATTTTCCTCTGTGTGGTGGTTCAGGAGTTTCCCTCCCCTTCACACTTGGAAAACCACCAGACTTGTTCAGATGGCTGGAAGTTAGGATGAAGCGATATATTTACAGTACAGCACACATTTACAAGCATATATATACAATATTTACAATTATATACAATTATATACAAGTTAGAAGTAATACAGAAATTCAGAATCCCTCCCAAGCAGTGAGACTGCCCAGGAAGGCTTCCAATTAACCCCTCCTTCTCCTTTCCACCCCATGCCTTATCTCAGAAATAACCAGATAAGCCCCCCTATAGCTCAAGTGATTAATTTGCATAGATCCGAGGTGAGATGCCAAAATCCAACAAGGGGTTAGAAGGAAATGGTTAGATCAGGTTACATAGGTTTCATGCAGAGAAGTAAAGGAAAGATGCAGCCGGGCACATAGACTGAAGAAGAAATGAGTGACTATGTTTATAGTTTGACTTTTTATGTCTCTGAGCAGAACCAGTGAGTGATATAGACATCACTATTATTGTCTTTTCACAGTCAATGATCTAGTTTCTCTCATCAAAATATTCCAATTAGCCTCAAACCAGCACACTCTGACACATTGATACTGAGGTCATTCTAGAGCAAACTGAGTTTTGTCACACCTGCAAAAGACTTGCCTGAGAGAGGACAGAGGTCCTGGAGGCACAAAGCTCCTACAGATGTGATGCTGGAGCTATTTGCTTGGACACCAGGCAGAATGTGTGGATGTGACAGGCAAATGGTTTAGGGCTCCATAATTCCTACATTTCTTACCCTGCCTGTAGGACAGAGAAAAGCTGAGAGACCTGGCTAGGTGTTGGAACTTATGGCTGTGGCAATAGAAATAGGAACAATCCAACAGTAACCTTTTCTTGTGTAACATATTTTTAAAAACAGGTATCCAGAAGTTGGGAATAAAACTCGGTTCTTTTTTGAACATTGATGTAAGTGAAATGAAGACACAAATAAGGTCATATATCAAGATGAGACTTTTTATTAAAGAGAGAGAGTAAACAGAACAGAGAAAGGAAGAAATAGAAGAGAGGGGGAGAGGGAAAAATGAGAAAGAGAGAGCAGGAGAAATAGTTCCTGCCCCATGGTCCTTCTTTGGTGGCAGTGAGGGGGGACAGAAATTTCTGGGCTGCTGCTTCCAGGCTGAGATGTCCATGGTGATGTTCCCTCTAAGCTGGCATAGCTCAGGGCTTTTATGCTGTTCCTGGTTCTTTCATCCCAGCTCCACCTGGCCCACACCTTAGTCACATTACAATGCATATGTGACTGCCAGGTGTGCTGACACATCAGTCAGGTGGTTCATTATGATCTGATCTTTGTTGCATATTCCAGAATGAAGCAAAGACTATGTAGGAAAGGTGAGCAGACAGCTGCCAGAGAAAAGGAAATCTAATGACTTGAAAGGAAAGTAGGATAAAGAAAGGAAGGAGAAAAGGTTACTAGGGACTGAACAGATGGCACAAAATAGAGAAAATATGCTTATATGGTAAAGGGAAGACTAGAAGGACAAGTGTGGAGGTTCCCATGTGCATTACTGGGGAGATCACTGACAGCATGAGAAAGCGGAATTAACTCTTGAGATTAATATCTCAGACAACATTTCAGGGCCAATCTTAGATACTCTTTGTACTAAGATTCATTGGTATCACTTCCCAGAAGCAATGGCCACATTCTTACTCTAGCATGATGAATTACAAATAGAAGATTGATGCTGCAGGAGATAAGCAGAGAAGAATCAGGCTACAATAGATTAATATCTTTGCTGAAGCTCCCACAAGGCGTACTGGCCTGGCTTGATTCCTGGAGACTGTGATGGATGGGTTACATCGAGCTAGTTTCCAAGAAATGTGAGATGCCTTCTGGAAATATTCAAGACTCCAGACAACTAACAAGATATTACCATATTTCTCTTTTTCCTAAGTTTGTATGAATTTACTTTACAGCCTTAGAGTTAATAATATCTGCAACTGCTATCTAAAATTGCTACTAGGAAGTTACATTACTAGGTAATACTAAAACGAACCAAACAAACAAACGTACAAATAAAAACATAAGCCCCACTCAACTGACATTAGCCAGTGTTGCTTCTTCATGTAGAAAAAAATAGAAAAACAAATGCTGGGAATAGAGAAATCTCTTCCAAAGACTTTTAGCCACCTCTGAGAAAAGGAAAATGGTGCCTAAGATCCGTAGATGTTTGACAAAAGCTGATGCCAATGTTTGACTAGCTCTGCTGAGACTTTCACACTACATGAATGAAGGCAAAGTCACCATTTGCAGGTACTTACACCTCCTTAGTAATTTCAATTCCCTACAGTGGTCTTTAACATGTTTCCTCAGTTTCTGACACTGAAACAAGCAAAGCTTTGAATTAGACAGTTCTGGGTTAAAGGGTGTAAACCTCTAAGAACAGATAGAGCTAATGTAGTTTGAAAAGTGGAGACTCATTTGCAACAGTAAACAGAAAACAGAAAAAAGTACGCTGGCTGCCGGGTGCCCACCAACCCACTCTCTCCCTCCGTCTCTTCTTGATCATCAGACAACCTTCAGCCACTCCCTGGGAAGAAGGGCTTCAGTAGTACTACTACACATAGTAGTTGTTTTGGAAGACAAATTAATTACAAATGCTCCCTCCATCTTAATCCTCCTTTCTCTCAGTTTTTATAGCTGAGCAAGATAGTGTACAGTATGGAATATCCCTGATATTGTGTCCCCTCCTGACCTCTTGCTCATCTCCATCCCACTGGCTTTCTCAGAAGGTATGGGAGGTTGGAAAGACAGCTTTGATGCTGTGCGAGCACTGCTCAGTAATAGCCAGCACAATGTTGTCAACACCATTCTAGCTGCAAATACAAAGCATAGCACTATATGGGCTGCTCTGGGGAAGGTTAAATCCAGCTCAGCCAGAATCAAGTGTTTCTTAAGCTAGAGAAGGACTTCACATGAAAGCAAAGCCATTAACCTCCTTGTTGAACCAGGAAGTACAAACCCTCCCCTATACTCACACATCCTGGAAGGGGAGGCAGAGCCTCTTTCACATGGTCTACGTACTGCTTCATCAGAGACAACATTCATATACTTTGAGACAAGAAAAGAAAAAAGTAGGCAAAAGAAACCTGACCACATGTAAGATTTGGTTGTCACTTAAAAAAAAATTGCTTTAGGGAAACAATTTCTAAACTAAAGAAACTTGGCACAGGGAAATGGGCAAACATAAAAAGAAAATATGAAGGTACTTAAAAACAATTAACAATATGGTCTATATGGCAACAGTCAAAGGCTTTAAAACAAATAGAGAAATCCCATCTTCTAAGGTACTTTTCTGAATGAAAAACTGTTCTTAGCTGATCTGTGGTCAGAAAAGAAAAGAAGATGATTAGAATAGAATAGAATAGAATAGAATAGAATAGAATAGAATAGAATAGAATAGATGATAGAAAGTGTTAAAATTGATTTTAAAATAATATTAGAAAACAATGGTATGTTCACAGTCATCTTCATTGAAAAGACTGAGAAGTCATTCAGGGCATTGTTCTAAACACTGTTCTAAGGGCTGTTAAGGTCTTGCTACATGAAATCTTGAAGTTAGCCCCAAAAGCCATTCAAACAAGACTGAAGATTTGCCATAATAAAAAACAAGTAAGCAGGTCAGCATTTAATTCAAGATGAAATCTTGAGATTGAGATCTTTATTTTCCTGTTTTGCTCAGACAATTCAGATCTCGTGGGCATTTCTTGTGCACTCAGAAGTCATGATGGCAGGAACAGGATGAGGTACAGGCTCTGAACATGGTAGTGGGACAGATTTTAAGAAAGCACTCATGGAGAAGTGCGTTATTCACACCCTGACACAGCCAAAAGCCGTATCATACACCCCCTAAAAGATGTCTTCAGCAAATGGTTGAAAGTCAGCCAGCCTGCATACTTGCTTTGCATCAGGAGCTGGAGCACTGCATAAGAAAAGCTGCAGTGATGTGCAGAATGCTAGAAAGCAAGAAAGCTTGACTTTTGAGTGGTATGGTTAGGATAGATATGTGGCTTGGGTTTGTTAATCTGTATCATGAAAGTATAGTGGGCTTGATCCAGCTGGTCCCACCACAGTGAGCTGAAGTTCAAACTGACAGAGTAGTGTGAGAGCAGGTGACCACTGCCGCGAGCGGGCCAAGTGGCCTTGAGCTGTGGAACCAGTAGCTTTTTCTTGAGAAATCCATACATGCTTTCCTTCGCTTTCCCACAGCCCTTGAACCCACTGTTTTGTCTTATTCTAACAGATGGGTTTTTTTTCCCCAACTCCTTTTCCCATCCACTTCAGTGATACAGCATTTTGTTATCCCCACACTCCCATTCTTTCTCACAGGGTTCCGAGGTACAACAAAATATCCCATCACTTACCACCCTCTGGGCTCCCACATAGACATGAAGGCCAGCTAAACATCCCATTAACTAGTCCCTTGGGTTCCCACAATGTGGGACAACAGTAATCTTAAAACATGGTCTCTGCACCTGAAACAGTGAGTGTATGTATCATAATAAGTGTGTGCCTCTCTATCTGAAACCACTGTCTTGCGCTACACAATAGTGAACCTTCTGATTTCTGTCAAAGAAGAGGTGCTTGCTAAAAGTCTTGAAAAAACAGCCCTGTCCTGTCAAAAGAATATTTTTCTATTGGTGAATTAGACAGCATCTTAGATCCTTCCCATTAAAGAAAAATGTAAGCTTTGCAGAAACCACTGTTGAGGGGTTTTTTTTGTTGTTCTGTTTGTTTGTTTGCGGGTTTATTTTTGTTTTGGTTTTTTTTCCCTTATATCTTCATTATATCTTTTCAGATAAGAAAATATGTTTGATACTCTTGGACTTACTTGCATGATTTGGTGGTGTATGATGATATTTCATCTCTTGCATGCTGACATCCACTGTATGGAATGTAAGTATGGCTTTGAAGATATAATCTGAGGAACTGAGTTTAATTCTTCAGTTATTGGAGATATTTGCAATTCATCTGACAGGAACTATCATCCACATTCAACAAAACCAATAACATATCCTTACTGAATATTTTCTGTAACACTTTCAGCAGAGGAGCAAGCATCACCTATTACAAATGTGAAACTGAATTGGAGAAGAATGGAACTGTCCTGGGAGAGTAGCAAGAATTTCTCTATGTACAAATGTACCATAATGGACAGGGACATGGAAAGTGTAGAGAATGAGGTAAGCTTGTTATTTGTTGAGATAAATAATTATATCTTTTTCTTTACATTTTATCCATTTCCCTTACTTAGAAAAAGAATGAACCAGTTGCAGATAAAATCTGATCCGTGATCATTTGCAGTCTGTGCTTTGATCTGTCAGAGGCTGTTGAAAGTCATCACCAATACCAGGGTGCATTTGCTGCAGGATGTGAATCCCATACATATCACAGAACTGAAGTTCTGGAATCAAAGCAAAACAGAGACAACAGCCTTCCACTGTACCTACATTGACTCATGAATAGGGATGTAATGCTGAAAAGAAAGGGGCTGCAAGACTAAGTTGGAAGGGACCTTGAAGATCATCTAGTTCCAACCCCACTGCCATGGCCACACACACCTTACACTAGACCTGGTTAATTAAGGCCTCATCCAACCTGGCCTTGAACACCTCCAGGGAGAGGGCATCCACAACCTCCCTGGGCAACTAGTTTCAGTGTCTCACCACCCTCACTGTAAAGAACTTCTTCCTAATATCAAGTCTAAATCTATCCTCCTCAAGATTAAAGCTGTTCCCTCTCATCCTATCACTACAAGCCCTTGTAAAATGTTCCTTCATGGATTTCTTGAAGGCCCAGTTCAGGTACTGTAAGGCTGGTGCAAGGTCTCCCCAGAGCCTTCCTTTCCCCAGGCTAAAGAGCCTGTCTCCATATGGTAGGTGCTCCAGTCCTCTGATCATCTTTATGGCCCTCCTCTGGACCCAATTCAGCAGTTCCAAATCCCTCTTATGCTGTGAGTACCAGAACTGGACACAGTACTCCAGGTGGGATCTCTTGAGAGCAGAGGGGGAGAATCACCTCTCTTGTCCTGCTGATCACACTTCTCTTGATGCATCCCAGGATGCAATGGCCTTACGGGCTACAAGAGCACATTTCTGGCTCATAGTGAGTTTTTCATCAACTGACACCCCCAAGTCCTTCTCTTCAGGACTGCTCTTGAGCCACTCCTTGCCCAGCCTATATTTGTGTTTGAGATAGCTCCAACCCATCTGTAGGACCTCGCACTTGGCCCCTTGTTGAAGTTCATGTGGTTGGATTTGGTCCACCTGTCAAGCATGTTTGAATCCTTCTGGATGGCATCTGTTCCCTCCACAGCTGATGTCACCTTCAGACTTGCAAGGGTGCACTAAATCCCACTGTCCATATTGCTGACAAAGAGGTATACAGCACTGGTCCCAGTACTGAACCCTGAGGGATGTCACTTGTCACTGGTCTCCATTTGGACATTGAGCTGTTGACCATAACTCTCTGTGTGAGGCCATCCAGCCAATTCTTTATCCAGTGAGTGGTTCACCCCTCAAGTCCATGCTTTTCCAGTTTGGTGACCAGGATATCACATGCAACAGTATCAAATGCTTTAGACAAGTCCAGATAGATGACATTGGCTGCCCTTCCCTTACCTACTGATGCTGTAACTTCATCATAGAAAGCCACCAATTCATCACACATTATTGGTGAAGCCACGTTGATTACTACCAATCACTTCTTCCCCATTTTCTGTATGCTTTAGCAAGGCTTTCAGGAGGACTCCATGATCTTGCCAAGCACAGAGGTGGGACTGACTAGCCTATAGTTTCCTCTTCCTTTTATCCCTTTTTGAAGTCAGCAGGGAGCTCACCAGATTGCTATGACTTTTAGAATACGATGGTCAGTGGTTTGGTTATTAAAGCAGATGCCTTAATTAGAAATATACAAAACACAAACACATCACATCTTCATTGAAGATTATTAGTATACTGCTGTGGACATCTCTCTGAGCTCTGCAGAGGTCAGACAAGGACTTCTGCTCTGCTTAATATTTTGATTAAATTCCATTGTGGTTCTCCTGTTTATTAATCAACTTCCATTATGCCACTAGGGTACAATTAGCTTTCTCTAACAGTTCCACACAAGTGTGGCGTCCAATGTCTGAGCTGCAAAGCTTTTCTTTATAGTTATGTAGTTTGCTCATTTCCCTTCTACGTCACCCTTAGGTGGTCAAGAAGAGAGCTAGCTCCTGAGCTTAAACCACATAGATATACAAGCAAGATTGTGGCCTTGCAACTGAATTTTGGAGTTTCATTTTCATATCTATCATCATCTAATACCACAACAGGAAAAATCTGAGAATTAAAACATCCAATGTTCTTTTTCAGGTGAATATTACACTATGCAAGTTTCCAGTGGAACAATATGTGCCTCTGCACAAAGGGGTATTCTTTACCATTGAACTGCCAAATACAAACATCTCAAAAAACTGCACTTTTATCCCTGGAGGTAATGTCCATGGTCTGGGTAGGGTTTTCTCTATCTGATGTCTTCTAAATGTAATCTTACCTTGGAGAAAAAAAGCCCACAGCCTTACACAGTGGGTGACAGTTTTGGGGTTTTTTTTTTTTTTTGGTTTGGGGTTTTGGGTTTGTTTGTTTGTTTGTTTTTGGGGTTTTTTTGATATTCAAAAATTATTTGCCTTGTAATAAAGGTTTCCACAACTCTGCAAGAGTTGCATTAGTACAAATCAATATCAACAATTGCATTATTCTCTCAAAAATGCCACTAAATTACAGTGGTTTAAGGGTGTATTCAATAACTGCTGTGTCTCTTATGAAACAAGATCTTTGCACTCATTTCTTTATTAAATGCTTTTCTGCTGGGCTTCTGGTGAGTGTGGCAGGAGGCAGACCACAGAGGTTGCTAAATGCAGTCTTGAAATCAGCGAAACCCGTAAAGAGGGGAGGGGAGGGG
>WBNM01045738.1:56806-117634 GCA_013399055.1 Ramphastos sulfuratus | reverse complement strand
GGGAGGGGAGGGGAGGGGAGGGGAGGGGAGGGGAGGGGAGGAGAGGAAAAGCAGCTAGGGGCAAACTGAATGCAACAATCTCTTAATCTGGTCCTGGTGCACATGCGTGTGTGCACACACACGCACACATGTGGGTTCCCTCAGCTGCCACCACTCATTGAGCTGACTGTTTACAAAGTTAGTTTGAGACTGCTCCATGGGGGAGTTAAGCAGAGTAGGATTTAGGCAGAAACTTTAAGTTTATACAGCCCATTTTTCACCATCCTTCTTAACTCATCTCTTGCTGGGGACTCAACAGAGGATACACTCACATAGCCTCAAAACACAAGCTAGGACACAGTGTCTCCTAAAAACCTCTTGCTTTTGGCAACCAAGCCTGAAGATTCTCCAGGACATTCCCTCATGCTTCCACAAGAGTTCCCTCAATACTGGATGCTGCAGGCGGTAGTGGAGGAAGACTCCACCGTTTTGCTGAAGTTGGGATACAGCAGAGAAAGAAGCAGAAAAGTGTCTGAAAGGGGAGACAGAAAGAGGCTGAGCATGTCTGCACAGTCCAGCCACAAGGGATCTTCCAAAGAAATGAGGCTTCCTGTTCAATATGCTCCAGAAAAGGAAGAGATCAAGTCACTGTTGCCTGCATCAGGGTGGGAGTATCTAGCTAGGAGGCTATTTGATTAGAGGGCAGAAATAAGCCCAACCTTACTTTTGAAAGTCTCAGCCTTTTAAATACTGTGGGTGAACACTTCAGGAGTGGATTCCTGGGCATTAATTGCACTTCATTCTGCAGCACTAGGGATGGTGTTACAAGGTAATGTACCTTCTTTTGCCTGTGCGAATGCTCTAATCATTCCCAGGCTGCACAGCTTAAAATAGGGCGAGAGTCCAGCTTTCTCTTAACTGTCATGCCTAATCTAAGCAATAACCATCTGGAGCTGCAGGTGTCTAACATACCTGAGCATGTGGCATGATCCTCCAGCTTGGAGCACTCACACAATTTTTCCTCATCATGGATATTCCTGTGTTTTCAGGCATGAAGGGGTCAGCCATTGAAAACTTCTCCTGTGTCATTTATAACATTTCCTTCATGAACTGCACTTGGCAAGCAGGCAGGGATGCTCCAGGAGATACTCAATATTTTCTCTACTGGCAGAACTCGAGGTGAGTAGATCTGTTTGAATCTAGAGAAGTCTGGGTTCTCATTCAACACATCACACTGCCCACATTTAACTAAAATACCTTGCTATATACAGAGATGACGATGTAATGGAATGTGAGCTTTACATTAAAGATGAAAATGGCAGAAACACAGGATGTAGATTCCACAATGTGAGCATAGCGATTGAAAAGGCTTACTTCCTGGTGAATGGGTCTAGCAAAGATTCCCTAATCCAGTTCTATGATGAGTACATTCATCTATATACAACTGGTAAGTGAAAGTTTTTATTTTCTGTTTTAAAAAATAAGAAAGTGGGGAATTTTCCTCTGAAAAGAGCAAAACAAAGTCTGTAGCCATCACAGGATCCTACACTGCAGGACAGACTTTGCTCCCTATAGTTGACAGAATATTGTTCCAAGAGTTTACAAAAACAAGGCCATGCAGAGGCAGCCCAAAACAGCTGCTTAGAAAAGTGACCTGAACATATCCATAGAAGTCAAGAGGTGAAATACAATGGTTAGACTTTCAAGGCCGCCTTTGGGCTTATTTGGCTATCTCTTCATTCTATGCCTCTCTGACAGCTGCAAGAGGTATGTCCTAAAAAGAAAGAATGGGTTCAAATTGCAAAGACTGTATTAGTTAAATATATGGTGCCTATGTCTGAACTAGGTGTTTAATCTCCAACAGAGATCTGGGACAGGACTCAGCTGCCTAAAAAATATGCCTCTAGTGCTATTTGAGACACCTCAGACATTTGAGGCACTTTGCACACCTTGCAGATGTGGTCCATGACCTGTAAGAGACCAGGGTCCTCCTGGGTGTCCTTTATGGTCTGAAATGCATAGCATGAGACTGACTCCTGCCTGCAGCTTATGCAGGCTTTAAGGCTCAGAACTATTCAGACAAGCACACCTGATCCATGTTGCACCAGCTTTGCAGACATAATGGGCACTACTGGTGATGTATCCACTGACCATAGTGTTTAGACACTTAGGTCACACCCAGTCAACTATACTGTAGACACTTAAATCCAGATAGCTTGATCTTCTGTATGAACAGTATCACACACACAAAAACTTGAAAAAAAAAAAGGAAGTCTGTGGAGATTTGTGTTGTCAATGTGAAATTTAGATGCAGAAGAAAATGTCAGTCTGCTGACTGTACTGCTGAATTACATAAAATCCTTAATAGGTTTTTCACATGAGCTTCACAGAAACACAGAAACATTCTGGTTGCAAAAGACCCTCAGGATCACCAAGCCGAAATGATATCCCTACTCTATAAGATTCACCCTAAACCATATCCCCAAGCACCACATCCAAAAGGCCTTTAAACACATCCAGGTTTGGTGACTCAACCGCCTCCGCCTTCGCCTCAACCAGTTCTAATACAAGCCAGGATGCCATTGGCCTTCTTGGCCACCTGGGCACACTGCTGGCTCATATTCAGCTGCCTGTCACTTTGAACCCCCAGGTCTCTATCTGCCAGACAGCTTTTCAGCCACATTTTCCCAAGCCTGTAGTGTTGGTTGGATGTTGTGGCCCAGGTGCAGGACCTGGCACTTGGCCTTGTTAAAGCTCATGCCATTAACCTTGGCCCATTGATCCAATCTATCCAAGCCCCTCTGTAAAGCCTTCCTACCCACCTGCAGATCAACACTGCCACCCAACTTGGTGTCATCTGCAAACTTACTGATGACACACTCCATGTCTTCATCAAGGTCATCAATAAAGATGTTAAACAGAAGTGGTCCCAACACTGAGCCCTGGGGCTTCAGCTACTTCAGATGTCCAACAACTGAAATGACACATTCCCAAGTTCTGCTACTGTATTTTACTCCTGTTTACCAAATAATATTTATTAACATCAGTAACACACAGTTGAACATCAGTTGATTTAACCTCACATGTATTTAGCTATGAGCAAGTTGTGGCTGATTACTGATGTTAATTATTTCCTTTCTTTCCAGAAATACTCACTCCTCCATTAAATGTTGCTGTCAACTGTACTAGAGAGTCAGCAGGTTGCATAATTACATGGCAACCACCTCTTACAAGTCACGTGGAAAACATAAAATGTTTCCAGTATGAAATTAACATACAAAATAAGGTAAAAACAATTTATTGATTTGTATTTAGCACCATACCTATATATATGCATATCTATAATATGCAAAATTCTGTTTATTTATTAAGTTCTGTCTCATAAACTGTGGTGTCCCCCTGCTCCAGTTGTGCTGGTCTTGCTCATCACACCACTCATGATCTTGTTTCAAACTAATAAGAAGTTCAAAGCAGAAAATCAGAGAGCAGTGAAATACTCTGTCCGAAGATTGGGAGAGCACCTGAGATGCTTTCCTGCAAGGGCATGTTCCACAGGAGATGACTGCCTGATGGCAGCCTGCTTTCCAGGGCACCTTGGCTTGAGTACCTTGACAGTATTTTGCAGATGCTGGGAACCTCACAGCCACCTCTCAGTTTCAACATGTGGGTCTGTTTTGCCCCCATCAGCCTTCACATTTCTCCACACCTGGAGCCTGGTTGAGACAGCTCTGTCCAACTGTTTTGAAACTGGTGCTGAAACAGAAGCCATCCTTCAAAAAAATAACACACCAGCAAGTCAGGGGAAAGTTCACACTGCACACATACCTTAGCAGCTGGCCGGCATAATTTGACAGCAGGAGATTCTGTGTAATATTTAGAAAGTTCTACATTAAAAGATATAGGTTACAATATATGACTACTGCAATATTATCAATACAAATATAGGCTGGGTGAGGAGTAGTTCAAGAGCAGTCTTGAGGAGAAGAACTTGGGGGTGTCAGCTGATGAAAAACTCAGTGTGAGCCAGAAATCACAGAATCACAGAATTAACCAGATTGGAAAATGATCTTCGACATCACCAAGTCCAATCTATCACCCAACACCTAATTAACCAAATCATGGCACTAAGTGCCTCATCCAGTCTCCTCTTAAACACCTATAGGGATGGTGACTCTACCCCCTCCCTGGGCAGCCCATTCCAATGGCCAATTACTCTTTCNAGGACTGGCCCCAGCACCGATCCTTGGGGGACACCACTAGTGCCTGGCTGCCAACTGGATGTGGCACCATTCACCACCACTCTCTGGGCCCAGCCATCCAGACAGTTCTTAACCCAGCACAGAGTGCCCCTGTCCAAGCCACGAGCTGCCAGCTTTGCCAGGAGTTTGCTATGGCAGACAGTGTCAAAGGTCTTGCTGAAGTCCAGGTAGACTACATCCACAGCCTTCCCCTTGTCCACCAGGTGAGTTACCTGGTCATAAAAAGCGATCAGGTTGGTCAAGCAGGACCTGCCCCTTATAAATCCATGCTGGCTGGGTCTGATTGTTTGTCCGTCCTCTAGGTGCCTGTGATTGCACTCAAGATGATCTATTCCATTATCTTGCCTGGCACTGAGGTCAGGCTGACAGGTCTGTAATTTCCCATGTCCCCTTTTTGACTCTTCTTGTGGATGGGCATCACATTGGCCAGCTTCCAGTCTTCAGGGACCTCTCCAGTGAGCTAGGACTGTTGATAAATGATGGAGAGCAGCTTGGCCAGCTCATCTGCCAGCAATCTCATCACCCTAGGATGGATTCCATCTGGTCCCATAGACTTGTGAGGATCCAAGAAGCTCAACACGTACCTAACTGCTTCCTCCTGGATTACAGGGGGTGGTTCTGCTTCCTGACCCCATCTATGAGTTCAGGAGGCCAGCTGTCCTGAGGACAATCTGCCTCTATTATTAAAAAATGAGGCAAAGAAGGTGTTAAATGTGTGCTTGCAGCCCACAAGGCCAACATTATTCTAGGATGCATTGAAAGAAGTGTGACCAGTAGGACGAGGAAGGTGATTCTGTTCCCCTCCTCTGCTGTCATGAGACCTCACCTGGAGTACTGTGTCCAGTTCTGGCACCCACAGCATGAGAGGAATACAGAACTCTTGGAGTGGGTCCAGAAGAGGGCCACAAAGATGATCAGAGGACTTGAGCACCTACCATATGGAGACAGGCTGCAAGAGTTGAGACTGTTCAGACTGGAGAAAAGGCTCCAGGGAGACCTTATAGCAGCTCTTCGGTAGCTAAAGTGAGCCTACAAGAAAGCTGGAAAGGGTTACAAGAGCTTGTAGTGACAGGATGAGAGGGAACAGCTTTAATCTTGAGGAGGATAGATTTAGACTTGATATTAGGAAGAAGTTCTTTACAGTGAGGGTGGTGAGACACTGGAGCTGGTTGCCCAGGGAGGTTGTGGATACCCTCTCCCTGGAGGTGTTCAAGGCCAGGCTGGATGAGGCCTTGAATAACCAGGTCTAGTGTAAGATGTGGGCAACCACGGCAGTGGGGTTGGAACTAGATGGTCTTCAAGGACCCTTCTAACCTAAACCATTCTATGAATCTGTGAATGAATTTGCTTTTTTAAAAAAATATGGGTTACCTAAGAATGGGTGGGGCTCAGTAGAATACTATATTTGGATGTGAAATTCATCTCACAGAGATACCTTAATACAGGTGTCTGCAAAGGAACATGGATATCCCATAACAGTCAATGCACATCTAGGACTTTGTTCAGCTGAGCAGTAGGTGCCTCATTCCCCTTAAGGTGCTACAGCTAGCACCAGAGGTAGCTACATGGAGATGGTAGATCTAACTCAGACCTCTCAGAAGAAGTCATCAGAGGTAAGGCAGCTAAAATGGCATTGCACACCTGAAGTTTAAGTAACTCATTTGCTTCCTCTCCGTTCACAGCATGGGCTGATGACTTTCACCATGTCCTAAGCTGAAAGGTCTCAGCTGACAATGAGCAATGGGGAAATACTAGTCTACTTTATAATGCAACATACATGGCAGGTGTGTTTTCTGAAATGAGACATTCTTTCCAGTAACATCTTTCTGACATTTTCGTTAATGGCAGCTATCATTCTGACGTTGCACATGGTAGATGCTTCCAAGACATCAGCTTTTCAACATTTTCTGGGATCCTTCCTAAAATCACTGCTGCTGATTTTGTTCACTCAAGTTTTTAACCTACACTTTTCTTTTTTCAAAAATTGATCCACGCCAGTGTTTCATTCTTATTAATGAAGTTTTGATTGTAAGAGATGTGTAAGCAACTCTTCACAGTACTTTGGGCAAAGTCCCTGATGGATCATTCAAACATCTCACAGAGACTTTGACTGGAAGGAGGGTAAATTTGCTGTTCACATCAATTTTACTCCCTATGTTACCAAACTATTGTGAAATCACAGCTTCGAGATCTGCTGTGACCATTGGAGGATGATTTGATTGCTTGACTAGTTAGGACAGTGCAAAAACAGCCCTAGAGGCAAAGGCAGCTTCTCACAACCACTGATAATTCACATTTGCTTATTTTTCCAAAATTAAAAGGAGGAAGCCAAAACTCTGTATAAAGTGATATATTCTGGGACATTACCAGAGCAAATCCAATTGAATTTTCAGTTCAAAATTAATTACGATCTGTATGAACAAGCAAATGAGAACAAAAGAGGAAGAAATAGTTCATTATTTGGCAATAATGAGGATTTGTCTTTGGTTTGCAGGATAAGCCCAGAGAAGAGAAAAAGGATCCTCCTGTAACAGTAAGCACTTTTGTCATATACAACTCTGTGCTTTTGCCCACTTTAGCATATGAATTCCATTATATAAAATATACTTATTTCTGAAACTGTAATTATTATATCAATATGGCAATCAGAATTTGGGAAAACATGTTCCTGTGGTATTTTTATGGGTAAGCTTAATATATCTGCTTTGGATGGAGAAGATTGCACTAGGTAGAACTTTCCACACATTTCACAAAACTTTGTATTTTCCATTTATTGCACAAATAGATTTTGCTTAACACAGACATGACATTTTGCTTAGTAAAAATTGGAAACCTTCTCTTTCTGTTCTCTGATCTGTTGGTGTACCACTGTAGTTCAGAACAGCTATGGATGGTATGTCAAAGTCTTAAAAATCTGTGTAAGTTAATTTGTGAGACACTGGCACAGGTTGCCCAGGGAGGTTGTGGCTGCTCCCTCCCTGGAGGTGTTCAAGGCCAGGTTGGACAAGGCCTTGAGCGACCTGTACTAGTGGGAGGTGTCCCTGCCTATGGCAGAGGGGTGGAACTAGATGATCCTTGAGGTCCCTGCCAACCTTACCAGTCTATGATTCTATGATAATATACACCATCTGCCTTTACCTGTAAAATGAGTGGTCTTTTCAGCCCTGGAAGCATCTTATGATTGGCAGATTCCAGGCCTTGCATAAAGTATCATGAGGCCACATCATACATATCTGTTATTCGATTATCTTGAAAACATGAATCTGTTTAGCAAAGACACACACAATCCAGGCAAGATTTGCAATCCCTGTAAAGGTTGTAGAGTGAATTGACAGGGTACTTCTCCAGCATCAGTTTTCTGTACTCTTTTTTTTTAAAAGATCCATTAAAAAAAAAAAAAAAAAAAAGAGAGAGAGGACAAAGAAACGTCCTTAAACCACAACAAACTAAAAACATATCAAGTTTGAACTTAAAAAAACCCAACCAACCAAACAAACCAGAAAGATGTGGTGGATGAGCTAACAAGCACATACTTACAAAATTCTATGAATTTGCTTTTTATAGAAACAGTATCAGGAAATTAACCCCCAAGTTTTATTAATATTTGTCTATGAGATGATATGCAGAGTCTGATTGCATTGATTTTAGGTAAGGAACCACAGATACGAATTTCAAAATTACAATGAGAAAAAAAAATATATTCTGAAAATCAGAGCACAAGGGAAAAACTGTCTCGTAAGCTCAAAATGGGGGGAGTGGAGTGAACCCATCGAGTTTGGTAAGACTGTGAAATATTATTTAATACAGTTTTGTTTGGTTTTTTTTTTTTTTTTCCATTACTACCATGTTTGCCTCCCTTCCTCTCATACTCACTGACATGAATAAAACCTTAACTCTTATCCAATGGCATGGAAGAAACTGGGTGGAAATTACTATTTTGGGGAAGCTCCAGTGGTCTGCCAAGTGACTGATACCAGTCCTTGATTAATTGGGACTGTAAAGGCAGCAGTTACTCAAGACACGAAAGCTACATGAACAGGCTGAGATAGACTCAGTCTGGTCTTCAGTCTAAAGTGCTGAGAGGCTGCTGCCTTTCAGTTCTTTAAGCTTTGATCATGAACACTATCTCCACCCTTCTGTACCTTCCTTTTCATCCTTTCCTCAACACTCTTTTTACAGTTCTACCACTTCTGCTCTGTTGTTGTGCTAGGCTGATGCTTCTTCGCCTTTTGTGGATTTTTAAAATTCTCTAAATTTTAAATATTTGAAAAGGTTTAAAATTCTTCAAGTGTTAATTCTCCAATTTTTTAACAAGGTTCTGTAAGAAGTCAAGTTGAAATCCTTTAGATTACTAAAAAATTAGGTGAAATTTGCATTCATTACTGACAATCCTAAAGGTAGCTCTTTTGGTATGCTAAGATATTTCTCTCTTGGATGTTTCAGGTCAAGGAAAAGATTATTTTATCTTTGTG
The DNA here is from genome assembly GCA_013399055.1 of Ramphastos sulfuratus. Classification (NCBI taxonomy): domain Eukaryota; kingdom Metazoa; phylum Chordata; class Aves; order Piciformes; family Ramphastidae; genus Ramphastos; species Ramphastos sulfuratus. The sequence continues at coordinate 108,924 of WBNM01045738.1, read as the reverse complement.
CTTTTATTTCTGATAGCACTTGGAACAATCTCAGTAACGCTGCTCCAATATTGTCTTTTTAAAAGGTAAATCAACCTTACCAATGTAGAAACTGTTGTTATAGTACTATTTCTATGAAATATATTCCTCCTGTCTCCTACCTACAAATTTAAATAATCCAATTATCAATGCCATTAAGTTTTATTACCAGTATTATTGTGGATGGCACTTTGGCATGGAAAATCATGACAAGTGAAAAAGGGGGAAAGGATGTCGAAGTAAGTGACTGATTCCACCAGATCCTGCAAAAAACATTTTTCATACTTTTAGTATTTAACAGCCACAAAGCTTTGAAGCCATTAGTTTCATACAGTACCAAACAAGAGGGAATTAGGACAAATGAACATATCATTATTTTGATAAAAATTCAGTTAGTGGTGGAATAAAGCTGTGTTATGTGACTTATTGAAAGTAATTGTTTATTAAACAAAAGTATTTACTGTGCTTCTCATCACAAATTTACCTACTCTAGTGACAGGTGTAGTAATAGCTACCCACCAGCTACACTCAAAATTTATTTCTCAGTGATATGTGGAGTTACAGCTATTCAACTTTGAAAGTAAAAAATGTCCTTAGGGAACATCTCAAAATATTTGTCTAAGTTACATTAACAGTATTTTTAAGTTCTTTATAATCCCATTTCCTACCCAAAGGTATTGCAGTGTCAAGAGCCTGTTTTCTCCCATACCACAACCAAGAGACAAATTTAATGCACCAACTGATGAAGACATCCAGGTATTATTTCTTTTCAATTCAGCCAAATTTGTTAAGTATTTGTTAGCTATCAATTGCAACAGGCCAGAGACTAGAAGAATGCGTGTGTGTGTGTATATATATATGTAAAAAACCATTAAATTTGGTCCATTAATAACCAATTTTCTCTCACAGATGTTGTTTTGAAACTAGAAATGCTTTATGCCAGCCCTGAGACTAGCAATTATCCTGTATGTATTTGCAGCCACATTTTAAGACCAGAGTTATCACTTTAGCTGAAATCACCAATTTCTGTGTGCACCAGTTTTGATTGGTTGTTCATACTTTGAAAATAACCTAAGTGAGGAAGCACCTTTCACTAGCATTTTCAAATACCAATGATAGTAATACAATGTGAATGGGTATTTTATAAATCTCACCCACACTCATGTAAAAATCCTGCTGCGTGGAATCATGAAAATCAACAGGGCTGGGAAGTTTCAACAGTTTAATTTGCCTTCTGCTTTGGCTCAGTATAGGATTAGCTGGGACAGTTTAGATGTTCTGTGTAAATTGTGTTTTATCAATATTCTGTAGCATCCTGATGTAGTCTATTCTAGTGTTTAATTATCCACACTTACAAAAAGCTTTTTTTTAATAGCCTGATTTACTGCACTTAGAATACATTACTTTTAAATCCTTATTTCTATCCTTATTCTTTTCCTCTTCACAGTATTTTATAGTATTTACACACTGTCAACAGAAACTACCTCTTCCAGTCTGTGTGGTCTGGCTCTTGCTGAGGGTCAGATGCTCAGCAAAGCCGCTCTATGATTCCCCTTCTTAGATGGACAGGGGAGAGGGGAAAATATAACGAAAGTGCAGAAGTCAACATAGTAGCAATTTAATAAAAGGCAAAGCCAAAGCAAATGCCACACGTGGAAGCAAGAGCAAACAAAGATGTTATTCTCTACTTCCCGTCAAGCCAGATGATGCTTGGCCACTCCTGGGAAGCAGGGCTCTACATATAGCAGTTGCTCCCAAGGACAGACAGCATCAAGGAATGTCCCCATATTTCCTTCTTTCACTTAGTTTTTATAGCTGAGCTGACATCATATGCATGGAATACCCCTTTGGTCAATTTGGGTCATCTGGCCCAGCTATGTCCCCTCCCAAGACCTTGTGTCCCCTCCCAAGACCTTGTCCACCCCTCAGCATACTCTTGGGGGTGGGAGAACATTGGGAAAGTATAGCTTTGGTGCTTGGCTCAGCAGTAACCAAAACATTGCTGTTATCAACACCCAGCTACAGCACTGCAAAACACAGCACTGTAAAGACGCTTTGGGAAGAATAACTTCAGCTCAGCCAAATGCAATACAGTGTCTTTGTTCACTTCATGACAGCCACATTTCAAACCATTCATGGAAATATTCAAGGTCAGGTTTGACAAGGCTCTGAATAACCTGATCTAATGAAGGATGTCTTTGACTACAGAGGGGTTGGATTAGACAATCTCTGGAAGTCCCTTCCAACCCAAACCCTTCTATGATTCTAGGTTTCTCCTCAAATTTGTCCATTTGATCAGTGTTTTGTTTAATGTCTGCATAGTAAGGAAACACTTTGTTATCAGCTGGCTAAAGCAAAGACATACTTTAACTCAGTAAATAATACTAGTTGTTTACTGCCTGTAACATTTCAGTGGGCAACACCACCCTTTCTATGAGGCTTTCTGAAGTGACACAAATTTTCCTTCAGTCTGTTACAAAGAAACCTCAAAGCTTTATTACTAGAAGTCTGTAGTTTGGGCAACTACATACCAGCACACTGCCCTACCTGTCTTTGGTCCTACCATCTTTGGCTTTAATACAAGAGACATAATGATATAAATTGGAAGGGTTTCCTTATATACCTTAAGTCACAAATATCTGAGATCTCACATCATATCTGGCTGCTGTATCTAAGGCAGCATTCCATAGTCCATCACATTATTAAATGGTAGTTGCTAAGAAAGTAGTAAGCAGTCCTTCAAAAATTGTTAACATTGAGTTGCTTGCTTTTATTAAACTTCAGGTGGTTGCAAGCTCCTGTATATACACTACCAGAATGACTCAAATAATTCTGCTACAATCCTGAAGCCTTTGTGGATGTTATTTTGTAAATGGTGGTGCAGGGACTTCAGTGCAGACAGTGACTTGGCAGCAGTGATTGTCAGAGATCAAGCAAATCCCTCAAGTTGCCTCATACCTGCCGCCATGCTCTTGTGAAGACAAAAGTCTCAGACACTTCTAAAGAGCTTTTAAGCTCCTCTTTGCTGATGTTAACTTAGTCTTAAAGCCTAATTTTATCTCTTCATTCTACATTCATGTATGTTTAACACTGATTGAATGCTTGTAATTCTTCAAAGCTGATAATAAACCCAAACAGGTTACCTCAGGGGAGCCCTCCTCCACTGAATGCAAGGAGTGCCCTTCCTGGCATTTAGTTCTAACATATTTATGAATTGTTTTGATATCTGTAACATCCTTTTCTAATCATGCCTTTTTAAAGCTTACATTTCCTCATTTTGTCCCTTTTTACTTGATGACTTTTTGCATTTTTCCATCTGTCATGTTTCACAATACAACTGTAATGACTTGAAAATCTCATGATTCACAACCCTAACCTTCCTGCACTGTGTACTTCCATCTCTAACACTTGCTGTGGGCAAGACCCTACCAAACAATTCACTTAGTGATTTTGACAACTTGCATTTGTCTAACCCATTTTATTTTACTCATCTTCTTTCACTCTTTGTCATTTCAACTTCAAATGTCTTGCTCACCTTCACCCAGAAATTTAATTCATCTTTTCCTGCATTAAATCCATTTTAAGAACTTGCAAGACAAACTGTGTGCTGGTGCAGTTTTCCTCAGAGAACAGTGAAGCAGCACAAAACACTGTGACCACAAAGCCCTGCAGCATTTACCAATCCTAGAGGTTTTGTAAGAGAAATTTCCCCAGACATCCTGGTTTGATGCTCTGTAACAAACACACCCTCAATATGACAAGCTTGTTTCCGCGCCCCCCCACCCCAAACTATTCCTCCTACTTATAAATATCTAATTTATCTTCCCCCAGTATTTTAAGCTCCACTGTATCAGTATAATGACCTTATCTCCACTCCCATATAATTCAGGCTGACCATGGTATGATTGTATACAAATGACCCACATGGTCTAGAAAAGCTCAGCTAATTAACATAGTAAGATGAGGTGCCTTTGGTACTGGTGTATCTAACATTTAGCAATTTCTCTGATCTTCAGCAGTGACTCTGTAGCTTATTGCATGTTTTTTTTCTTTAGTTAGAATATGTAGATCTACAAAGAAGAGACTGTACCGAGGAAATAACTATGGTTGAAGAGATGACCTGACGTTTAAAAAAAAGACATTTGAATTCCTCAATGTGAAAGAATCCCCTGGATCCTCCCAACAAGTACTCCAAACCAGATGAAAAGTTAGTATCTATAAAACTATTTGCCCCATAAAAATTCACCTAAAAAGCAGGAGGCAGGAGAAAACAATTGAGAGACATCAATAAACTTCGTTTCCCTTTTTCAAAGGCACAAATCTTGGTGGCTAAGTTTTTGTGCCACCGCCTACTGTGAACACTTCCTTAACCTTGCTGAGATTTTCTTCACACTGAGACAAGGCCTCTCACCTGCAACAGAAGAAACTTACTTCCTGTCCCCACTGCCATGATGCCTTTCCTCTGGATATACCCATTTCCTATAGGATGACAGGACTGCCACAGCAATCGGTTTTCTCAGTTTATCATTTTTTATGTACTCAAATATTTTCTGAAGCAGAAACCACACATTTAAAGCATGTTTAAAATTACCCTTCAACCTTGCAATCAGCAATACCAAATAGTCACTCTATCCAGCAAACCTTATGCAAAACAGACAAGAAATAAAATGACACTTGCCAAATGGCAAGTGTTAATGCTGGGCAGCCAGCCAGCCATTTCATGAGCTCCGTACTCCCAATGCAGATGTGAACTTCTGCAATAGTAATATGAACTGAACTCACATAGATGTTGCCTAAAACTAGGGAAAAAAAAAACCACCAGTGCAAAATGTTATGTAAGAATTGGAATAAAAATAACTTAATTTTCAATGTAAAGATTTTCTCTAATGAATATATTTCCTTCACAGTGTGCGAGCCTTATTTCCAATGCCTTCTAAAAATGCCAGCACTTTCTTATGCAAATTCCAGACCTTAATTTGTTCAAGTATTTTTCAAATTAAATATATTTCAACAGCAGTTTCAATGAGGCAAAAAACAAATGCCTTTTTTAAAAGTCTCATTTATTGTTTGCCTCATGTTCCCACACTGCATAATTACGCATTAAATTGCTGCTGCATGAAAGCCAAATTGAAAAGAAAAAACTGAACACCAAGTGGCACATGCTGAAAGCACAGCATAGGTAAACTGCAGTTCCACTTTGAAAAAAGAACAAACACACACAAAAAAAACTACACTTGCATTTTCCTATTTCTTCTGGTTAAAACGCAGTTCTGAAGAAGAGACAGTGGAAGGCATGATGGAAAATGTCCTCTGCCCTTCAGGGGCTGCTGAACTGTCACTTGATTACTCCTCACAAAGCTTGGGCCACCACACACTATCCTACCATTATCTCTACCTCAGGTCAATGACACTGAAGATAAACCCAAGCAATGTATTTCTATAGGCACTCTTCCTCTGTCCTCCCAGATCAATGATCACAAGTGAAACTGCAGACTATTTGGCAAGGTCAGCATCAAGTGACCTGCCCATAGCACAGGAGAGCTAGCACTACTGAACAGGATAAAACCACTTGCAGTAGATAAATGAGGTTTGTCACAAGCTAGTGTACAAAGAAGCTGTGTACTTACACTCACACACAGATGTTAAAAGCAGTGCCTGCGCAACCTGTGAGGAAGGTAATAATCAGCCAAAGCCAAGTAGTTCATTTTAAATACTTCATCTTGAACAGCAACCTCAGAAGGCACACAAAACTCAAAAGACAGATCCAGCCAGCCTTCAATGACTCATACAGTGACACACTGTTTCTTTAAGATACAGGGAGAGTTCTTAAAAACATCACTGGAGGATGAACACTTTGTTTTCCTTTACTGGTCCCTCTACGTCTTTGCAGATTACAAAGTATAAAAGTAAGATTATATACATATGAAGAATGGCACATAGGTTATTAGCTTGAATAGCAGTGTGTGAAATTACTCAGTTCTTCCCCAGAAGCAGACATCAACCTCTTAATATTGAAGGCTGACCTACCTAGCTCTATATTTTACAGCTACGCAGAAGCAAACATATTCCCTCACCCCTCCCCAACTTCACCTCTTGGAATGAACATTATTTCAGATTAAATTCACCTTCCAGAGGGACTGACCACTGCTACAAATCAGGCCAAACAGTACCTTGTATGGCACAATCAGCGTTTCCAAATAGCAGCAACTATACAATACACAGGTTATTCAGAAGTTGAAGGCATTTACTAGGTTCCTGGGTTTTTGCATGAATGCCATGTTGCTCTCTATTTTAACTTTTAAAAAAATTTCACTTTAAGCTATTTTACCAAGGGCAAGAACATTACTTTTTGACTGTCTTTGGGACTTTGGGTTCTCCTAGCACTACAAGAGAAAACCCTCAATTTAAAATAAAATGAGAAGTTGCAAATGAGTTTCTAAGAATCATGCAAAAAGCCACTTGCAGCAGCAGCCCATCATACACTATCAGGCACAGAGAATAGGAGTAATTTCTATTAGTATGACCCATGCTTCCCTGCCCTCCTCCCCCCTTACCCCCAATAAAGTTCTCACATTCAATTATTTCTTTAAAAAAAGTCAACTTATTCAGTTAGAGAGTACAGTGTTTAAGTGTATCAGAAGAACCATTATCAGAGGAGACATTATCTAAAACCAGTTTTTAAACAAAAAAGGCTTTCCCAAAGCTTTTATGTAATAATTTCAACACAGAGTAAGTATGTTTATTGTTTTACAGCAGAATGCCCCAATTTAAGAACAAAATTGCTAGCTGTTCAGCTGTGCAAAATGGTATATAGTGCTTCAGTACAAGTGGAAAAGAACATGATTTGTTAGCAAGTACTTTGAAATACAATTTTATGGTCCTAGAAGATAGGACTTGAAACTGGGGACTGATCCACAGGCAAACATTTTTTTCTGCCTAAATTGGACCCAGCCACTTTGGACCTAGAACCAATGCCAGCTGTTGCTGAAAAATTAAAAAGAGAAAATCACCACACTGAACTGCCAGATTCAGTGTCTTCATGTATGTTACTAAGAAGTGGATCAGTCCTCAATTGACAGTTTCCAGCCCCATCTACAAGTATCATTGGGCTCTGATAAATAAGACTCACAGGAATTTCTTGAAGGTCAATGGTCCGTAATGGTTGTTATTCTACATGATCTGCTCAACTTGATTTCCAACTCTAGTTAGGTTGTTTAAATGACTTTCTTGAATTCATCGTACAGCACAAGCACAAATGCACCCCCCATGCCTCTGAGAACATTAGACCATGCACCCTTGAAGAACGCCTTTCCTCCCTCATCCCTGGCAATCTTCCGCCAGCAGTCAATTGTTCCAGAGTACATGATGTCAGCTGTAGAAAAAAAGCCAAGATTTAACTCCTGTAATTGCATCCAATTCACTTCTTTAGCTACTTTGTCACGTCCCAAACCACATTTTAAGACTGTAATACAATACTTGGATGAAGTAATAAAAAAAGCTTCCCATCTGCTTGCCTAGCACTTAAAAGCAGAGTCAATGTTAAGCCTTCTTTTTGGCAAACACACTGTCCCCTAATCACTTTCATGTAATTTGTTGTTGTGAAGGGGCAGTCCATTCGTCTATTTTATAGTCTATGAAGAAATGTCCTCAGTGTAATTCTTAACACCACAAGCTGAGCTGCTTACTGCATTCTGTTGTACCATATATATGTAGCAACTTAAATTTATGGAACAAAGATCTCTAAATGCTAAGGAACAACTACCAGGAAAATGAAGAATTCCATCTTGCTAATGCTGCTAGAAGAACTGTGCAAATTAATAGCATACCTCCTTTGCGTCCTGACTGCATCATCATTCTACGACGCACTGTATCAAAAGGGTAGGAGACCACACCAGCCACAGCAGTCACTGTCTGGGCAATCATCCAACTGATAACAATATGAGTATTTCTGGGATCTGGGAGCATGCCTGCAATAAAAAAAGGTAATCAGCATTTCATCCTCCTCCAGGTCACTCACTGCATGACAGTTACTTTACGAAACACTGCAAAGCCATACTTTGAAACTACAACAAGCTGAGAAACTTGAAACATGCTGAAGCAATAGAGAACACACTGAACAAAAGTCAAGACATTTTTCCTCCTGGTAATCAAAATAAGTAACATTTAAGCACCAGGATTCCTTTCAGACCGGCATGAGAAGAAATCCATTTTCTACTCTTATTAGAAATAAATGTAACGAAGTCACTCTCTGAATTACATCAAACTACAAACTATCAATGATGTCTATACCCAAGTATCAAGAATAACAAGTGCTTTGTAAAAGCACTGGTCAATTCCATTCCATTTAAACACTGAATCAGTCCAAATTAACTACAGTAATACACTGAAGAAAAAATAATTGCGTATGGTTACCAACATGCTTTGTTTGCATTAGGAGAAACTCCTCTTACTACAAAACCAAGAGAAGTTGAAAGCAGCCTGCTGCCATCAACACATTCCTGTTTTGCCTTGAACACTACAGTGTCACTGACACCACCAGTATACCCCTCCTCCCCAACCACACTGGTCCTGCAGACACATACAGACTAACATCCAGGAACAGATATAAACAGGCAACACAATTCTGAAAATAGGTTTATGTGATCCTCTCCAAAACGTTACCTTTTGCTGTATCATAGATCCCAAAGTAGGCAGCTCTATAGATGATGATGCCTTGGACAGAAACATTGAACCCTTGATATAAGCCACGCACACCATCAGACTTGGTAATTTTGACTAGACAGTCTCCTAGACCAGAGAATTCTCTGTCTGCGCCAGCTTTTCCAACATCAGCAGCCAAACGGGTTCTTGCAAAATCCAAGGGGTAGACAAAGCAGAGGGAAGTGGCTCCTGCTGCACCACCAGAAGCCAGGTTACCAGCAAAATACCTCCAGAATTGAGTGTGCTTGTCTACACCTCCCAAGAACACCTGCTTATACTTATCCTTGAAGGCAAAGTTGAGAGCTTGAGTTGGAAAGTATCTGATGACATTTGCCAAGTTTCCTCGCCAGAAAGACAGCACTCCTTGTTCCTTTGGGATACGCACTACGCAATCGATGATACCCTTGTACTGCTTATCAGCAGCAATTTGTTTACTTGCATGTTGCACCTGCAAATAAAAATATATATTTTGACTGTATGTCTTGGTTGCCTGCACTACAGCTGGACGTGAGTCTGCTTTCACTATAAAACAAAGAGTGTTAAGCCTGAGTGCCTGATGGCAGTTACACGCAGAGATCATGCCTACTAAGCATAGTAAAATCAGCTGCGACAGCTAGCTTTTACCTAGGTTGGTCTGATTCTCAGAACTTAAAAATGTCATCTATTTGTATTTTGGGGAACACCGGAGAACTGAAGGATTTGCATGAATCGACTGTCAAAGATTGAGAGCCTAGGTTTTACACGCAAAGCCAGGGAATGAATGTACACGAAGCAAAAAACAGATGTGGGAACTCTTGTACAATGCCAAGAAGCAGAAAGGCTTAAAACTGGTTTCCAACTCCGTTAAGAGCTCAGGACTTGCCAAAACAGGGCCAGCTGAGAGAAATAAGGGCAAGATAAAGGTTAAGAACGCCGAGCCTTGACGACTAGGCGCCGACAGCCCTTACTGATAGCGGTGCGCCTGCGGGCGGAGGGAGCGCCTGAGAGAGCTTCAAGGCGCCGAGAGGACTTCCAGCCAGCGGGCCGGATGCGAGTGGACGAGGACACGTATCAGACCTCCCCCCTCTTCGACGGCAAGCGCGCGGTTGCTCCCGCCGGCGGCCGCCACGAAGGTCACGCCAGTCACCTTGATTCACCAGTCCCGCCCGCAGGGGTCAAAATGGGCCCCAGACGCCGGACGTGGGCCCAGCCTCAGCCAATGCGCTGCGCGTTCGCGTAGTCACGTGAAGGTCACCAAGATGGCGGCATGCTGCCGCCCTCCCATTGCCCTCTGCGCCAGGAACGGGATGGGAGGAAGTGACACGCGGAACCGCCCCTCGACCCTTTTTCCTGTCCCCTCGCGGCCCACCCCTCGCCGCGCCCCGCATAGCGGAACCGGCATCCCTGCCACCACCGCGGACGCCCACCGTCCACGTGACAATCCCACCAACCGTCGCCAGGAGGATACCGCCGGCGGAATGCCGCCTCGCGCGCGCCCTTTATTCCACCGGGGCGGCAAGCACCCTCTAGTCCGTTCTTCCTTCCTTCTCGCTGTCCCCAGCCCGGCCCATGGGGCCCTCGGTGGGCGCTTGTATGGGAAGGTGACGGGCTGCCCTTGTTCTCTGCTTCCGCCCGGCTCTGCCGCACTGCTGACCTGAAGCAGGAGCTTGACCCGCTCGATGGGCGCCACTGCAGTCTTGCTGATGGCAGCGGCGACGCCGCCCGCCAGAAAGTCCTTGAGGAAGGAGATGGCCTGGTCCGCCATGTTCACGCCGCGCCGGAGCCGCCGGGAAAGAAACTCCGCTGCCGCTCAAGCTGAAAGGGCGGGCCAGCTGCCGCGCATGAGCTAAATGCCGGAGCCCGCCGGCTCCGCCCCACGGTGTCCCATTGGTTGCACCGCCCCAGAGGCAGGGCCTTACTGCCCGGGGCAGGCGGGGTTGGGCTGAGCCGGCGCAGGGTGGCACTTCCGACGCGTGGTGGGGTGCGGCGGGGCTAACCGCTGGGAGCATCGAAGTAAGCTGGGATGCGTCCTTCGTCCCGCCTCTGCGGCGCCAGTGGTGCAGTGCCGCGTAGTACAGGGCGGCACTAGGGCCTACCGGTTACCTCCGCCCGCGGCCGCCACCGGTAAAGGACAAGGGGCCTCGCTTCCGCCCAAGCCCGATTCCCGCGGGGTAGCGCGACGCGGCAGCGCGGCGTTCCGGTCACCGTTGACCACACAGTTCTTCACACGATAGTCGCTTTGTGAAGCATTTTTTGCGGTGTCTCAGTGCCGTGCTTGGTACAGTCTGTACAATCTAACGGGCCACACCTCGGAGAAACGGTGCGCCATATGGAGTGCGGCTAGCAAAGGAGCGAGTAGGGCAACCAAATGAACTGGGAAGTTGTTCGTTGGTGACTGCTGAAAGCCAGTGTAGGATGAAGGCATTTTTCTGAGCAGGACCTGAGTGACTGCAGAAACAGCCATTAGATGGAAGGGAGGAGTTTGAGGCACTGTTGGAGCACCAGAAGGTTTTTCTCCTTCCTTTCCACCCTCACAGTAATGCACACTATAATTTCCATGTTCTGGTCCCATGTACTACTCGCCATTGTGGCAGTAAGCATCAGATTTACAGGCTCTTCTGCCCACCACTGAAGTGACCTGAGACAAAGAAATGCCAGAGAACATAACTGTGCCTTCCTAGAGGGATAATGGGAAAGTGTCCCAACATCTTGTTTGGGTACTCAAGCTTGCTGCTCTGAAAAAAACCTTTGCAGGTGACCTAAGTAGGTACCTATAGCAATGCCTCTGTCCCTACAAAGACAGTTCTCTGATAGTAATTTCTGCTAATTTTATTGGGCAATTTTACACCTAATGACCAAACATATGTCTGAAATTACACCTGTTCTTCTAGAAGTGACTTTTTGAAATTGTTCGAGCTGGAAGCCATTAGTTCATGCACACCTTACACTACTGCTCTCACTGTTGACAAATGTTTCCTACAAAAGTAAATAAAGCCAAACTTTTTTTGTAAACAGATGAGTGGTGAGCCACAAAGTTGCAGTAGTTGAGGTGTGTGAAACCACTGCTTACACATGTGTGTACTTTGCAGGATTTCAAAATGAGGCACCTCAGAGTCCATGTTGTGAGAACAGAATGTGCCAGGCACAGACTTTGTTCTTGCTGGAGTGCAATATATTATGTATTATGTCACTATTCCTTTTTTTGTTTTTTACACATCAAAAGATTAAAAGTAAATGGTGTGCTATTTTATGTGCTAAATCCTAATACAGATACAGGGAGGTTCCTCCCATGCCCGTGCAGGGTTAGACACACCATGCTCCAGACTGTAGCGCATATTCTTAGGCACACACAGCTCACTCAGTTTTTTACCCATTCAAAAAGAAAAAAAACATAACTGAAAGCGAATACTCTCATAGTGCAACACAATGTGTGCAAGGCTGGGAATATTTCCCCACCTCATATTTTCTGTTTATTAAAAAATAAAACAACTTTATACTTTGGGACTCTGATGCGCTGTGGGTTTGAAAAATCTAACGTGCATTTTGTGACCTGAAACTCTTCAGCCAATAGTTGTCCTTTCCAGTTCACCTTGAGAGCTCAGATCCATCTGACTGAGGAAATCCTTTTCTTGTTTTTGTCTTTTTTTTTCTTATTTCCTATCTAATGTCATATTCTCCTATCCACTTTCATAAGAGCTCACAGAGCAAGTAGGGCAAAAAAGGAGGGAAATGTACTTAAATGTGGTGCCCTCACATTTAAACTCTAGTTATAATCACAGATGAAATTTCCTTTTCTATGCAACTGCCTTTTCCAAGAAAGCTCACAGAAGGCAGAGGAAGAGTCTTGACTCTTCTGGTAAGCTGCTGCTCCAGTTGTTTCTAGTCTTGGCTACACCGTTGCAGTAGCACTTTCCATACTTCATTAGAGAATGTTTATTTACAGTAGAAAGTGTTAACAAAATGATCTTAAAATGGATAGTGATGGAGTATTGAAATGACACCTGCATTAATCTCCTGAAATAAGGGGGAAAAAATGTGCTGGTCTGAAAACTGGACTATTCTAATTGCTCCAAGTATGAAGAAATTGATGTCTTAGGAACATGATTACTCCTTGTGCTGGTTTTGCTGGGCCAGAGTCCCAGGCCAGTCAGAGTCTGCAGGCCATTAGCACTTTGAGTCAACCAAGGCAGCTGACCTGAATTTGCTCACAGGTATATCCCATACCATGAGCATCACACTCGGCATAAAGGAGGAAGTTTACTGAGGAGAGGGGAGGTTACTGCTTGGGCCCTTGGTACTCTTTCCTCTTCTACTCTTGAGGTCTGCCTTTCTGAATATTGTGAGTGCTAACTTCAATATTGTGAGTGCTTACTTCTTGAAGGCTGAGTATAACTGTATGTATGTTGTATTGTCTGGCTATTTAATGTAATCTATTTTCATTTCAACCTGTGGATGTTATCTTTTTTTCCCGATGCCCCTTCTCTGCTGGGGGAGGGGTCAGCTGGTGACAGAGAAACTGCTATAGTTTAGTCCCAGATATAAGCTAAATGTAGACACTCCTGGAGGGCTGCTGACACCATTTGTCGTTGGAGACTTGTTTCTGAGGGTACCACAGAAAATGTGTTGTACAGCCACAGCATCACTGGCATCAAATGATGCCAGAATTTTCTGGCACCATTTTACTCAAATTCAAAATAAATGCAATCAATCTCTCCTTATTTTTAAAAGTAACTTCAGAAAGCTTGCACATCTCTTATTTATGATACTGATGGGAAACTAAGAAAGTATTTGTGTAATTACAAAACAAGAAGCAGGTAGAGACATTTGGATTTTACAAAATCCACTTTTTCTAGGTTTTAATGAAGAGAATGACATCTGACAAATTTCCTGTCAGTCTGATTTTGACATTTGTGAATCCATGTTGTTCCAGTAAGCCTCAATATTCAGAGCCACTTCTCTCCTTTCCCTCTGTCTGCACAAGCATGTTCAAAGATTGCAGCAGAGCTGTGATCCTGTTCTTCTCATCATCCAGTACCATTTCAGACAGCAAAATCCCACTGCCTAATTTAAAAATAAATGCATGCAACAAATACTAATGCATTATCAGTTGAGAATTTCTGTTACAATATATATAAAGGTACAAACCTCAAGACATGAGTGATTTCATATATCTTTCATGGATTAAATCACTGTTAAATGCATAATCTACTCCTACAAAACCCAGGAAATTCTCTTCCATGATATGGAGGCATCATACAAGTCAAGTCACATCTCTGTTTCCACAGAGGGGATGACTTCTGTAGACATGGCATGAGGGTTATGGAAAATACTAAGTAGCAGTTACATCCCTTTGCTACCTGCTGCTGCTTCACATTCATACTGAAATGGTGCCAGGCAGACAAAAGGGTGTATGACAAGCACTATAGAAGCAAAGAAGTTGATGTGGTACATGATCACTGTAGGAAACAGGTCTTTGTGGTGGGACTAACCTAGGGATGTGAGCAGAACTTAAATTATCCTGTTTATACACAGCCTCTTCCAGACCCATGAGAGATACAGGAAGACGAGAGGGATGCTATCAAAAGGAGCATTAGGTATTTTGAAAGCCTTCTTAAATATGCTCTAGTCAGTAAGAAAATCACTTTCTTAGGAAAACCAGGAAATTCCCTTTTGCAGATAGGTGAGATCCTCTGAAAATGTTTGTTTTCCTACTGATTGGAGAGCTCAGGGTGACTACTTAATTTGAATGTCTAATATTTAGATATTCAAAAATAGGGTGATGAAGTCCATTTGTTACAATGAAGTGACTTCTGTTCGCTCCTTCCAATGTGATTCTCTTTTTACTTTAACAGAGACCTGGAGTTTGCTGTTCCTGGTTACACAGCAAATGTTGCTAGAAAAGTAATTGAGGACTGTCACCATTATATTGAAGCTCTGGGGGATGATGACCAAATTTTGTACACTCTTGAAAAGACACAAACAGAATGGTCACTGTAATTTGTCACTGAATGTTATTTGGGTCATGCAAATTAACAACAGGATAGTTTGGAAAAATATATCCATGAAGCACAACCAACATGGTAAAAATATTTTTAAAAATTAGACATGGTAAATTAAGTTAGTATAGGGGAAAAAATATCCCTATATGGTTAATCAATATTTACTAATGTAATTGAAATCTCTTCATGAGAGGGACTAAAACAGAGCTAACTTTCAACCTCTTCAGGAATCATACTTTGATGGTTCTATCGGAAATAAGAATTAATAGTCGAAACAGTCTTTTCTGAATTAATTTAATCCAGACTATCATTGCTTAGCAAGGATATAATTACCAATGGAAAGATAGAAGGGGTAAAAAAAAAAAAAAAAAAAAAAAAGAAATGCCCAACCCTTCATAAAATTTTATTACAACAAAAGCCCACATTAAATACTTCTGCTACTCAGGAGTCAGCTAACACATCCAAAACTGAACTGAGAGCTCACACAAAGGGGTTTAGCCATTAGATAGTTCTCCCCAAGCTTTTGTGCTGAGTGGCTCAGGTGATGTGCTACCCTTTGCTTCTGTCCTGTACACTGTTCCAGGCACAAGTTCTGTTAATAGCTGTAACAAGGCAAAAAAAATGATATAAAAACGATTGAGCTAGGACAGCCAGCCAAGTTCTGTCTGTTCTTTTATGCAGACTCCTCTGTCTTCCTCAAGGATTCTTATGCCAGTGTTCAGCGAGTGAGTGATGAAGTTAATTTTCTGTTATTCAGTTATTGATCTATGAATTTGTCAACCCCCACAATTCTCCACCTCAAAAAAATTATTTCTCTGCATCACATTTCCCATGCACTGCTTTTAAGACAGAATGCAGGTAAAAGGCATTGTCATCATGAAGGCACTGCTGGATGTTGCTTCCCAAGGAGCAACACAACACACAGGCTTTATTGGCAGAAGTTAAATTGGATTATAAAACCTTGTAAAACCTCATTCTTCATGTTTAATTTAATTAAACTTAGTTATGTGTATTGCTTAGGAAGTCTTTTCAGTGTAACACCACTAAATCTACCCTTTCTAACAGCTAGGAAAAGATACCATTCTCCTCCAGAACAGCTGGAAAATCTCAGTTTAGGCTTTAATGAGAGAAGATCAATTTATCATTTCTCAGGTGACTGGCCTACGACAAATGACTATACAGTATCTTAGGTTGAAATGGGCCACAGGAGATCTCTAGTCCAACCTACTGTTGAAAGCAGGGCAGCTCCAGTCAGCTCAGCTTTTTTCAGGGCTTTGTTCTCAGATCTTGAAACCCCCAAGGACAGAGATTCCACTACCTCTCTGGGCAACGTGCTCTGATGCTTAATTATTCTGAGAGTGCAAAGCTGTGGTGCATTACCACAGACACCATGCCCAATGGACTAATGCTTAGCGTGTAGAGTGTTGTGCTTTGTGATCAAAGAGCATGCCGAGGTTGTCTGGTAGCCAAGCACATTCTGTTCAGATTTTACAGTCAGATACATAACACTTTGAGGCACAGTTTTAAAGTTAACAGCTGTGCCAGCTTTAAGACTGAAATTTCCCGACTCAAACAGCTTAGAGCAAGTTAAAGAACTTTATAAATAACTATGAGAAACATCTGATTGCTGGACTGAGTCTCTCTCAAAATACAAACCTGTTAAGCATGATGTCAAGATGGAAAGCCGATTTATTCAGTTGTTGACTATTTAGCCTTACCTCTTTAAATGTCTGTACAGATGAAATCAATCAAATACCTATGCATAAAACTTTTTGTTTAGAATAAGAAACCTCAGCATGGTGAAAGTCTGACATTTCTCTGATTCTGTGCCGCTGGAACGCTTTGTAGTAAGCATGTTTCTCATGATTAATTGAATCACCACGGCACTTTCACTTTATTCAATGCTCAAAGAGCAAAGTAACTTCTGATTAACTAATCAGAGTCTACCAGGCAGATGCAACTCTTGACCTTACTCATCAACTCTTTTGCTTGCAGAGGTTGGTGATTCAGATTAGACACAGCCTCTTTTTTCACACTGGCTCACTGGCATTATTACTGTAGAAGTGTGACAAGCAAGAAACTCGCAACTGACAGAGAAGAAAGTTAGTTTGAAAGTGCAACTTTAATCTTCAGGAAGGTTTCCACTACTAAGTCCATTTCAAATAGAAAAAATAAATATCAAAGAAGTATCAGGAAAAAGTAAACGTTAGGAGAGGTGACATTAGTGACAAATTACTTGAAGAGATGAGATAGAATATTGGAGATACTTCACCAATGAATACTGGAACATGCAGAAACTTCTGGTTTTAATTTTGGTAAGAGAATTAGAGACATAAATCCTAAAACTCATCTCAAATAAGGAGACAGGAAGCATATACAGCCATTTAACTATATTCAGAAAACACTGAAACTGATAGGAACCAATGGGTAACAGCTCTCACCTGCAGCCTCTCTAGGTACATACTATGGAGGCATGAGGCTGCAGAAGTTTCTCTTTGACTTCTGTCTGTAGGAACGTGTTTGAGCTTTGACCGATTTTCACTTTTGTCTCTTGAAAAAGTGCTTAAAAAAAAAAGTATCCTTATGATGTTTTTTGGTCAAGCCCCATAGAAAAGTGAAAAAGAGGACTATCATCTTCAAATCCAGACAGATGGTATTCATTTTTATTTTTTTAATTTCTGATAAAGACTGAAGAGGGAGAATTCTCTTTAAGATCCAAGAAAAGTAAGGTATTAAATGTGGTTCATAAAGGCTTGTAGTTTTAACTTGCCATGCTATACAGTCAAGTCTAAGCTTAAATGTGGTCTGCAAACTAGACAAAAGAATTGGACATGAAAGTATTTAACACAGAAGTCTCAGCCTGCCCCAGACACTTTTTAAAATGTCTAGAACTCAGTCCTGCAGAACCTGCAGTCCAACCTTTATTCAAGGTCTGTAACATCTGTGCTTCAGATAAAGGGTCAAAATGATCCTGACAATACAGGCTGGCTGATAGTAGGTAAGTTGCACAAGTGTTGTAAAAACCCGGCATCCCCTTTGCTTTTGAGCACACTATGGTGACAGATCCTTCTTGAAGCACAAAACAGCATCTACTAAGTTTCCTGTGATCTTAATTTGTACATTTGTGAATCCATATTTCTCCAGTAGCTGTATATATTCTGAGCCACTTCTCTGCTTGCCTTCATTCATGCTGAGGGACTGTAGTACAGCTCTAGGAGGGTGCATCTTCTGTTCGTCAAGCACAATTTCTGCTACCAGCAAGGCACCTCCTGCATTTCCAAAACAATCAAAAGTGGTTCAGTAGAGTATTTCTACCTTCAGGTTTTTAGTGGTTTGTTCAGCGATGGTTATAGAGGCCCCTCAGACTAGTGTTTTAGTGGTCTTTATTCACCAGTGACACAACTTTACTTTCAGTAATCTCTTCTTGGAAGCAATCACTTAATAGTTAAAAGAAAGGAGGAGTTTACAGCACTATCTTCACTTCACTGAAGTTCAAATGGCTTCCTGACTCCTGCTCTTAGTCAGTCTTGCTTCCATTTGAACCAAGCAACTCCTCTGAGTATCTGTCGTACCCCAATCTTTGCATAAGAAAATTAATTCACTCACAATTTTCTTTCATAATTTATAAAGACTTGTATTTTATGGTTTAGATATAATTTTGAATGTTCTATGAAGCAAACCACAGCAACAGTTAGTTCTGTTGGATTAAGGAATCAGCTGATTTTAGCAGTCAGGATTTTCCACTTTTTGTCTTCTCCTTTGATCTTTAATGCTGTCTAAATATGAGCGAACAGTGTGCCCTAGCAGCCAAAAGGGCCAATGCCATCTAGGGTGCATCAAGCACAGCACAGCTAGCCAGCTGAGTGAGGTGATTGTCCCACTCTGCACTGCACCTGCACCACTGCAGCCCTACCTCAAGTAGTGCTGTGTACAGTTTTGGGCACCTTGATGTAAGAAGGACATGAAACTATTAGTGTGTCCAAAAGAGCATGACCGAGATGGTGAAAGGCCTCGAAAGCAAGCTGAGGAGCAGCTGAGACCACTTGTTCATCTTGGAGAAGAGAAGGCTAAGGGAAGACCTCATCACCATCTACAGCCTCCTCAAGAGGGACAGCCAAGGAGGAGATGCTGATCTCTTCTCTGGTGACCAGTGACAGGACTTATGGAAATACGACATGGAATAGAACTGCCTCAGGGGGAAGTTCGGATTGGACATTAGGAAAAGGTTCTTCACAGAGCAGGTGGTCAGTCACTGTGAGGAAGCTCCTCAGGGAAATGGTCATGGCACCAAGCCTCTCTGAGTTCAAGGAGCACAAGGATAATGCTTTTAATCATATGGTTTAGTTTTAGGTAGTCTTGCGAGGAGCAGGGAGTTGGGCTCAGTGATCCTTACAGGTCCTTTACAACTCAAGATATTCTATAATTCTAGGATTCAAATGTAGGAGAAAGCAGAAGACATCTCTCATTAAATCTGTGCATAAAGCAGTGAACTAGCATTTTCTGAGACAGCAAAGTGAAAGTAAAACAGACTGCTTTTTCATTTACCTGAAGGAACTCTAGTGTGTAAGCACATGCTTAGTTAGTTGATGATACAGGGCTTACAGGAGGGATAACATAGTTGTATGTGAAACCTGTAACTGTAAAAAGGGCTTATTTTATGTAGTTTTATTAGCAGCTTTGTTTCCTTTTTTTTTCCTTAGTAGATGTTACCATAATGCCAGCATAGACATTCAAGCAAAGGCTATCATGACTGGACAGAAAAAAATACGCTTTTCTAGTATGTGTATTAATATGCACCTTGAAGCCCACAAAGTAAAAGAATTTACCTGGTTTGCAAACAGCTGAAATCTTGCTTAGCAGAATGTGTATCTTTTCGTCAGGCCAGTCATGAAGAATACGGGCAAGGATATAAAGATCTGCTTCTGGAATATTATCCTTGAAGAAGTCACCTGTTGGAAAGCAGAGCTATTACATTCCTAGAGAAACCACAAAGATCACCCCTACAAAATTAAATGAAACTGCGGAGGAGGAGGTAGGAGCTTCAGCAGAGGTAATGAAAGAAACAAGAATGAACAGGTATAGGTGTGCACTGATTTGCAGATAAGGAAAGCACAGTTAAAGAGAAGGGCAGATCATAGGTTAAGAATTCCGTAACATGCAAAAATGGAGAGAAAGCCTAAACCAAAGAAGAAAAGATCACAATAATTTGTAGCTACCATGTTTGTCTTGCATGAGACAAACATGTAGCCTTTACTCCCAGTAATACTAAAAAAATGACTTAATTTATACTTCCTTATTTATCCACATTCTGCAACCATAGCTAGGTTGTTTTTATCCCCACAAGCCTGAGAAATACAATGTCCCTGTTTAGCATGTATGGGCCTTCATTGCCTTGTACTAAGACACACTTGTGTAGTTTGAGCAGGATAGCACACCATTTTCTGCAGCAAGAGCCTGCCCTGTGCTCCAGAGTAACAGAAATAAGACAAATGATCATGTGTGATATTTACCTGATACATATGTCACTGAAGCTGTGTGTTGTCCTGAAGGCTGGAAGTTAGAGGTATTTGCAATAACTTCAGGAAGGTCAAATACTGTGACCTTGAGATTTGGGTATATTTGTACTAAATCATGAGCCAGGGCTCCCGTGCAACCTGTTGGGAGTGTAAAAAAGTCAAATCAAGTCTTTTCTCACAGCATTTGCAGACATTTTTAAAGACAAGGTTGTACATAACATTAAAAGAGACATCAAAGCAGAATTAGAGGTAGACAGCTCAATGATTAACATGATCATTTCCTGGTGGATAAAGCAATGCTTTAAAGCTTGGGGAACACAACTGCAACTCCTTATTGTCACGGAATTGTTAATAGGATCACAAGTACCACAGTTTTTTTTTTAGAGCTAGAAGAACAGTAATGAAAGGGATGGATGAAAAGCACTAGAACTATCTACCATTTATGACACACTGATAGAAGAAGCTTTACAAAAACTCTCTGGCATGGTGAAGGATAGGGATGGTAAATTCTTGGAGTCTCTGCACAAATAGCAAAGTTTGCACCACCAGTATTGTGTTAATTCCTCTGACATGCCATCCCACCTCCCCAGGCACTAAGTAAAGTGATCTTTCCCTGTGTAATAACACTTCCTCTGCTCAACTCAAAGCACAGGGCAAAAAAGGACACTAACAATAAGAGCTGTCATTGCTCTTCAATATTTGGTGTTCCTCTTAGATATTAATAACTGAAACCATACACAAAAGGAATCAATTCTAAAAGAATAAAAAACCTTTTTATTGTAGCAGTGTAGCACGTCAAGTCTGACACTCCAGGATAGAGGGATTCAGAAGTAAATCCTTCATTACTTTTCAATGTCTTAGACATGCTAAAACACATTTAAAAATGGACCTCCCGGCCCAACATTCTATTTTCTGAGCTGCAAAACATCTTGCTTTCTGTGTGGAGCTGTGTAAGTATGCAACTGATAGTGGCAAACATCCACTTATTTCAAATTACTCAGATACCATTTAAGTAACTCCACTTTCAGTTAAGTGCACTCAGTCCTTTTATTCTAATGTTACAATACCAGAAGAATAACATATACATATGTTTTAAGTAATAACATATAGAGCTGAAACAAAACTTTCCTTTAATTTGTATACAAGTTTAATTACAAGCAATACCTCCTAAATCACAAGCAGATTTAAACTGTGAAAGATCAAATGCTGTAGCCACATCTCTTGCTGTCAGGTGGGCAATGCTGTGCATGGCAGCCATAAAACATTGCTTCACCTCCTGGCTGTGATAATAGTCCTAAAAAGGAAAAAACCCTCAAGTTTATTTTCATTATATAACTAAAAGTATGTAGAACCAAGGCAGTAGCTGCACATCATTAACATTAGAATGCTAACATTAGAAGATCAGTTAGAAGTGCTTATCCAAGTTCTTTGCTGTTTCACTATAGTGATAAGCAAATTTTTGGATTCCCTCCAAAGTACTGATCACAGACATATTTTGCAGTATACATACATTTGACTAGTTTGAACCTGTTTGAGTCCTTGGTGATGTTCCAAGGGCCATTAAATTCAGCACTTCTGCCCACTGAAGCTGGGGCAGTCTAGCAGGAAGAAGAGGTAACCTAGAAAGTGTTTTTAAAGAAATGCTGTGCCATTGATACACATTTGCTAAGACATCTGCTCCACAGCAAGGTATCTCCAGACTTTAAACTGTGTGAAAGGACAGAATTGTCTCTTTCAGCCTCCTAAGTGTTCTTCCTTTATCTTAATATACTCACAAATTAATGTAATTCTGACATTAATTTTCTTATCATGGGAGAATAAGTAGATGACAGGGCCAGGCCATAGCTTAAAGAGCTCGTGCTGTGGTTTGTTGTTTGTTTGGGGGTTTTTGTTTTTTTGTTTGTTTGGGTTTTTTTTTTTTATTAGGTGAAATGCAAGCCTTCAGTATCAGAATTTCATGCTTTTACCTTTGAAATAAAACTTATGCATGAATGCCTCCCTGTATCCCTTTTGTATAGACTTAATCAGTTACATCTGGCTTTACAGCTGCCATGAAGCAGAAGTATCTCTAGGTTGTGGTATGCAGATTGCCATAGGCAGCCCATATTGGATATACTATCCTGTACACATATGGAGCCCAGGGCTGAACTGGTTGTGACTCCTGCATCACCCAAGCAAACTCAAGTTGGTAATCCAGATAATTAAGAATGGGTGAGATTCAGTTCACCTACATTCACACAACTAGCACATAAATGTGTCTACTGCAGGGTATCTCCTAAAACAAAGTATATAAATTCCCTTTAAAATGCCTTTGAAGGATTCCTGATGGAGGTTATAGCACCAGTAATCTAGGTACTAACATTATGCTAACAAGACTGTAAGTCTTCAAAGGCCCTTATTTTCTTCCATCAACTGTAAATGAGAGCTGTAGCTTTAGGAGTCTGGCTTCATCAGCACCTAGAAATTAAGTACAAATTAAGAACCTCAGAATGTACTCTGAATTATAATTTAAGCCAGCACTGCTGTCAGAGGTGAAGTCCCTCCTGCTCACTCTGCTAGCCTTCTCCTTAAACACAAATAAATATTTATGTCCTCCAGCATAGGCTAGTTACAACTCTGTGTGGTTCTCCAGCATGAACACATGCACTTGGGCTAGTGTTGGACAAGGAACGCTACAGAGATGGAAACAGATGGAAGAAAGGACTACAATTCTAATCATAACTACATACTGGCCTGAATCATACACAAAACTACAGACCTTCATAAAAAAGATTGTATCCCTTCTACACTGCATCAACACAAAGCAACTTTGAAAATAGCTTTGATTATGTAGCACAAATTAAACTGGATGTACATCAGTACCAAGTGATTTCCATCCAATATGGAAGGAGTACATGTGTGATAAGGTGTTATCTGCTGTTATGAAAAGGCCACATAAGTGGTTGTAAGTGGTTTTAAGTGGTTGTTCAAAGAGTATGTTAGCTGGATAGGCAACACTTTAGCCAGAGAATTTTCGTCAGCACTTGAAATTCCCAGTATATTCTGTGATTGCTCCAGCACTTTAGAGCCTAAAGTTAAAGGTAAGAGAAGCCTTGGACTAGTGAGTTTCATTATGTTTCTACTATTTCTGAGATTGACCACCTTTCTTAGCTCCGTTGCCCATTTGCTCCTAGATTAGTTCTGGACTCCTTAGAGCTAGTTTTGATACTAGTAAGAGTTTATATTACCTTAAATAAATCATCTTCTTTCGTTCCAAAGGCTCGATGGCTCTGCCTGCTGCCTTCTTTGACAGCAGACTCCAGATTTGTGAAGAGAGGCCAAAGGTGGTCATTAGAGTGGATAATATAGCCGTGAACTGAGTATTCACCATCTGAAGTCAGGTAGGTATTTGCTGAATCTGTATTACTGTAACCTTATGGGAAGAAACCAGTTGTAATGAGCTGTGTTTCAGTATTTTACCACCATCATTTAAAATCCAAAAGCACATTTTCCTACATAGCTGTTAAATAGCTAGTAAATTCTGATTTTAGGATTATATACTTTTGTGGAGAGATTTCTATGAAATAATTCTAAAGGTCTTCTCATTCTTAAAGGAGCAAGTAATTTGTTTACAAAAAGAATTTAGATGCTGAAATACATAAATAATCACTGATTTTAAATATTTTTAAACCGGAGTAGCTTAGACACCTAATATTCACTGAAGAGTATTATTAGAAGTTCCTTATTTGTGACTGCATTTTTGTTTAAATCCTTTAATTTCATGCTTTCTCCAGCACATTTTGCCTTTAGGGCATTCTCTTTGGTCTTGTCCTCTAACAGACCTGAAAGCCTCCTTTATTTCCTTTTATTGGCATTTGATTGCTTCAAATCTTACTATGTAAATGATGTATATGGAAACTTGCAACTACATAGTGCAGACTGAAAAAATTAATCCCACTACTGACTCTCTCACCTACATACAACTTCAAGTACTGTTCCAGTCCAGAAGATGCACTTATTCTGGAGCTCTCCTGTTTCTCTGCTGAAGACTGTAACTCTGTGTTGCTGCAGCCAGAAATGGAATTTCATCTTTTCTGATAGAATAATAGAATTATTTAGGTTGGAAAGGACCCTTGAGATCATCCAATCCAACCATTAACCTAGTACTGCCTTGTCCTCCAGTAAATCATGTCACTAGGCACCACATTTACATGCCTTTTAAATAGCTCCAAGGATGGTGATTCGATCACTTTCCTGGGCAGCCTGTTTCAGTGCTTTACAACCCCTTTGTTGAAGAAAGTTTTGCTAATATTCTATCTAAACCTCCCCTGGTGCAACTTGGGGCTGTTTCCCTCTTGTCCTATGACTTGTTACTTCAAAGAAGAGACAAACACCCACCTCGCTACAACCTCCTTTCAGAGTTGCAGAGATCAATAAAGTCTTCCCTCGGTATCTTTTCTCCAGGCTAAACAACCCCAGTTCCCACAGATGCTCCTCCTAAGACTTTTCGCCATCTTTGTTGCCCTTCTTTGGATACACTTCAGCACCTTAATGTCTTTCTTGTAGTGCAGGTTCCAAAACTGAACACAGTACTCAAGTTGTGGCCTAACCAGTGCTGTATACATGGGGACAATCGCTTCCCTCCCTGGTCCTGCTAGCCAAGATGCCATTGGCATTCTTGGACACCTGGGCATACTGTCAGCTCATATTCAGCTGGCTGTTGATCAACACCCCCTGTTCTTTTGGCACTGCAGTTTTCCATTCTCTCTTCCTCGAGGCTGTAGTGATACATGGGGTTGTTATGACCCAAGTGGAGATGATACTATTATGCTGCTCCCTAGCACTGCCCACAAAATTTTTCTTAGAAATTTGGTCAGTACTATGTCCAGAATGCAAAAGCAATCTAAGAATTCCTCAAAGGAGACCTGAATGTGTTCATTAAATAAAGCCTACCTGCAAATGAAAGAATTTCTAGCTACTAATAATGAAAGAAAACGAGCATCAATCCATTCCCCTTTCCCCCAAATGCAAGTTACCCTCACAATCCAGTCAGACTCTGTAACCTTCAAAGCACCTCTTCTAGTTCTGCATATCTTTCAGTATTACACACAATTGCAGGAAGGCGAAATTAGTCACCTTGTGCTGTTTTCTCCAGTAATCCAAGAGCAGCACATGCATCAAGGAGTCTTTCTGTTCCACACAGAGAGGCTGCAACCTCATGTGCAATATCCACAGCCTTCAGTGGTCCTTTATCTTTCAGACGATCAAATATTTTCAGTTTAGAGGCTACGAACAGAGCCTACATGTAGGGAAAAAAATGTTAATTGTTAGAAGATCATGCTGATTTTAAAAGAATGTTAGCGAGAAACAAAATAAGCTTACCTTTTGCCCAGAAGTATTCTACACAATTACTGAAAGTGCACCATGGCTTAAAATTAAAAATTGCTATGATACATTTCCTTTCAGAGGGTTTCACTATCCTAGTCAAGTAACAGAATTTTGAATGAAGATGTTTGGGAGAGAGGGAAGCTCAAAATGTTCTGAGAAATAGCCTACAGATTTTAAATTTGATTCACCCAAAACATAAGGAACAGGAGAGTTCCCACTAAGGCACTGTTAACAGCTTCAGTTGCTATAATATTGGTCTGTGTTTAATAACAATGAAAAAAAAAAAAACCCACAAAAACTTCAGAACACAGCTGTACTGCATGCATACCTTAATGGGACATGTACACATGGAATGGGAAAAAGACAACAGCTAGTGCTTGATGGTGAAGAAAAACTCAGAGCCAAAGCTGCTGTCTAAGCTGAAAAAACTCAACTGAACTTGCAGAGCTATGCTAACCAAACTAAACCAAACCAAACCAAAAGACAGATGTGGTAATATATACCTCTCAATTTGAAATTAATTTGCAATTCTGCAATTTCAGTACTTCTGAACTAGTTAAAACACCTAAACCTGAGGAACTTGTGCAGACCACAAGAGCACAGCAATCACTGAATCCATTTCTTGGCAATTGCAGGCAACTGTAACGTATCTTAAAAATCAAAGAGAGTCAAGGAAAAAAAATGGACTGACATTATGATTAATAAAAATCAAACGGAGAAAAATAAGGTGTACTACTATGTGTCTGTATATTTTATCGTCTTCATCCTCTTTTTACAGTTTCCTTTGTTATTCTACTAAGAATTATTTGGGATTTATTACAATCCAGGCTTTCACAGTACTGAGCCAAATGCAATTACTCTACGACCATTTGGATTCAAAGACCTGCTCAGTCTTTGGACCGGTATCACCTGGAAACTCAAAGAATAGGAAAGGGAAGATAAGATTAAAAACTTAGCTTATCCAAATCACTCTCTGCCATTCTGTAATTCTCAATTCGAGAAGGGAAAAAAAAGGAAAAAAAAAAAAGCAAAGAAGAAACCCCAAAGTTCTGTATGGATCAAAGTTCTGTATGGATCAGACTATGCAAATTCAGAACACAACCAGTTTGAGAAGTATGGTTTAGCCCTGATCTCCTCCTATTCTGCAACAGAGCTGTTTAGAGTAAAACAGGCACCAACATCTTCACCTGCAGGAAGTCCTTGAAACAACACTCAAGGACCAAAGTGAATAGAACTTGGAGCTTTTGTGAAATTAAATATGTCTGTGCTCTTATCCCTATTCTACAAGTGGAGAGGTGATCGGGTTTGTCAGATCACAGCAAGCATTCATTGCAGCTGGTAATTTATTTTATGAAGATACGAGCCTGAGGAAAAATATTCCCACTAGCTCAGCATGAAACTCAGCACTTCTTACTAAGACTTTACACTGGCTTAGTGGGAAAAGAAAGCTTCTGCTTCTCTTTATAGCCCCCGCTATTTCACTGCACAACAGATTTCAGGATGTCATCACTGTAAACAATGTAGATAATATGTCACAAAATGCTGACAATTCTCCAAATTTATGTTTGTTTAAACTGAAGAAATCAACTTACCTATTTGAATACATAAGAACTTGCTCCCTATGGACACATGGGGAAGTTTGCAAATATAGCAATGCGAAGGTTACTGTTATTTTGATTATTTCAATACTCATTTGCAAGCCTGCAAGCAGTGCACCCACAGATCTACAGTGACCACATTGTGGTTTTCCTTCAGATCTGAGTACAACTTTCTGCCTGTTCAGCAAAACTATTGGTTACTGCTTTGTGCATTCCCTCCATTCCCTCTCAATTGTTCATATCTTTAGTTCTACGTTTGTCGTTTCAAAGCCACTTTAGCAGCACGTTCACCTCTTCTTAAAACATGAATAACTTAGTGGGAGTTCATTGATCTGTTTGAATGATTTGTGTTCATTTCTCCTTCACCTTTTTTACTATTCACTTCACTAGGCTTCAGCACTTAAGATGTCCAGCTACTTATTTCCCATCGTACTTGGCTGCTACAGAGTGTGACCTTCTGTCTGTAAGCTGTTGCGTGTATGTCTCCATCAGATACTGCAAGGAGACTATCAGCTAAACATACTTGGAACATGAAACAAGGTTTTAAAAAAAGTAATCTTTCTTAATGGGGAACAATAAAATTAAGATATTCCACAGAATCATAATACTATGCACTAAAAGCTAGAATAGAAATATAATATATGCAATTCTTGTCACAGTTTTAAGTCAGATAACCATATTAAATGCTTTCTTTACAGAGTATTGTAAGTATGTAAAGGTAACTTCCTGTTTGATTGTGCTTTTGTGATGAGTCAAAAAAAAATCCCAACAAATCAATCTTTCTTTCCTACCAACAAAAGAGACATTTTTTTTTATCAGATAACTGAAATGTCATAAACCAGATGAAAGCAAATACAGAACACCCCCAATATTTGCACTGCAGCAGAAGTTTCAGCTATCTTCAAGTCTCTGGTCCTTTTATACTAATTATTAATATATTCTTAACCCAGTTCATGTATTTCAGATAACCTTCTATTTATTGAAGTCCAATAAAACTATAATCTCAGTCAGTAATGTAACGAGTAGTGTTATTTTTTTTCCCTTACCTTTGAAGCTCTAAAGCCATCCATCAGCTCTAGAATTTTAGGTGGAAGTTTTGCTGCACTTTTTGACACTCCATTTTGATTTTCCAAAGGTACCACCAAACCAGTTCTGGCACTAGAACTGTTCTGGGAGTTGTAAATAGCTCCTAAGGGACACGTCCCACTGCTGTCCAACTTATTAGCACCTTTGTGCTCTGTGAAATTTGAAGATTCACTTTCTCCATCACTTAGGTTCTCAAAAGTGTCCACAGAAGGGATAGAGTCATACTTCTTATGCTGTATATTATGTTTAGGGGGTGGACAGTACAATTCTGCTAGTTTTTTGCAGAAGTGGTTCAGCGGAAATCCCACCACATTCAAGAAGTCTCCATGGACATACTCAACTAACATTCCACCAAGCGCCTGGATTCCATATCCACCAGCCTTATCCCTGGGGGAAAGAAAGCAAAACCAACACATATCTAACAAGGTTAAGAGTAAAGGCAGCACAGAACACTAATCCATCAGTACTGCAGTCAGGAATAAAGCCTCATGTACTGAAATCACAGGCAGAATAAATCTACTAGTTAGGCCAAAGACTCCAATTTATAAATCACATGATAAATATAAGGATCAGTATTTCTACTAAGTGTAAGCAGCCTAAGTTCTTCATGCTTCATACAATCCAAGTCCCATAGTTACTTAAGCAGGAGGTACATCAGCTGACTGCAGTCAGATTGTGTTGCCATAATACTGCTACTGAGTCACTCAGCTGCACAGTGACCCTTGCTCTGTCCCACAAGAGGCTGAAGGGCATTTAGGGATACTATAGCTCCAAAAGGAGCTCACACTGAAGAAGACACCTCAGAACTCAACTACAGTAGTATATGTCTGGCAGATCTCAGTCATGCGAATATCCACAATGAGGATCAGGAAGAGAGGACTTTCCTGAGAAGAATCAATCTATTCTAATACAACTTCCACTACCATCCCATTTTGCTCTATGTAATTATTGTGTAACCCCCTGAGATATAGTAGAGTTGTGGTTCACAACAGTGTGCTCTTAGATGTCAAAGTAATACTAGGAATTTGGCACAGGAAATGTATTTCATAGATATTAACCTTGGAAATCCAATTTGTCTTTAGGTGTAATTAAGCAAATTCCACTGTGTGGAATGTAAATGCATACAGGCAGATAAGCTGCAATATACCAACAATCTTACTGTTCAGATTTAAGGAAGAAGGCAGTTAGAAGTATGCTTATTACATGATAACACAAGAATCTGAAAGTCTAAGTCAGCAAGTTTTGAAACTAAAGGTCAGTCAGTCTCAGATCTATTAACCTCAGGTAGAATGGAATTACAAAAACTACTTGTGAAAGAAGGTTACTACGCAAAGAAGATTGTAGATTTTTCATCTTCTGATTTTATTGGAACCAGCTTTTCACATTTTTAGAACTTATTTCTGGATTCCCTTTTCCATAGTCTCCCAAGAGAAATGGAGGAATCTGTATCCCAACAAATGGAATTTTTGTATTACTATAAACTAGGCACCAGGGCTTTTCCTTTAATCTTGCATTTTAAGCACCACTGTATAGTTTTGTCATTGTTTAAATTATTCCTTCTTTTATAACATACTTAAGACTTAGACCATCTAAATCAGGAACATTCTACTGATTAAAAAATATTTTTAATTTTTACATGAAGTTATTCTGGTATATGCTGACAGAGAGGCAAAAACCACTGTGAATATCAAAATCAGTGATATCATAGCAAGGGCATTAATACAATTTGCCACATATTTTTTAGTGTTATACTGAACTTTATATTCTGGCATTGGATCTTGAGTAGGACTCTCTACTTCAGGTACAGCTTCTAGTCCAAAAGTGTGATGCTAGTAACAGTTCCAGTGATTCTACAACAAGTGTTTTCCATGCTAAACTTCAGAATGTATCAGTATTTATGTAGCTTTCAAAACTAGCTCTGCCTATTCTGGATGGCTTCTGTAACTGAATACTTTTAATAGCATAGCACTAACTTTAAGGTTTAGTTTATAAAACTAGGCACAGCATCAGCTAATGTGCATTATAATAAAAAAACCCCAAATGACTCACTTTAAAGACCTTTTGACAAACAGTAAGATCACTGCTGCCACCAAACCATTTTTTAATTAACTGCCTCTTGTAAGGGATACCTGATTTCAGTAAGAATGTGTGGAAAATACACATATTAAAAATAAACAAATAACCTCACAATCAACAAACACACAAAATACAGCAGGAATGTTTGCAACATCCACTGAGTATTTTTTTTAAAAAAATGAGGTAACACTCGAAGAACACATTCTATGAGCTATAGAACTTTAACTTTAGTCATGCCACAAAATAGTGTATACATATATATATATATACACACACAAATATCTGAATTGCCCAATGCAGAGCCAATGATCAAATAAATCACTGTTTCACTAACAAGAATTACTGGTCCTACAAATGAAGGGAGTTGCTTGGTTGGGTTTTAGGCAAGTTTCCAAAGGGAAGAATATGTGTGAGACAGTTCTGTGTGTGTCTTGGTTGATACGGTTGCATTAGTAGAAGTACAGACAAGTAACAGCCACATTAGACAGAATCCACCTGAGCTTATGACTGGGATTCGCTATTAAAAAGATACAGACACATCACTGACAAAATTCACCTTTACTGAAGCACACATTTAAAATTCATTAGAAACTGTGCACTAATTTCTTGCATTAGTACCAACTACTAGTTAGTAGACTGGATACTCAAAAATAGGTATCTTAATGTATTTACAGATCAGATTAAGTCCCACCTTTAGTTCCTTTAAATATGAACTTAGTGACTTCATAGAGGAGAGAGACTGGCATGACAGAGGTAAGAAGAAGCAGAGTTTGGTAACCTCTCCCTAGCGAAGGGCAACAGCTAGATGCCCAGTCAGCTGACACACATCATGGTATCATTCAGAAATGCATTTCCATTTGAGCAGGAACTTGCAAAGGAGCAGAGAAATAGGCAGGCACAAGAAAAAGACTTGCTAGCAAGTTCTGGTGAAGAACACCTATTTTATACAGAGGAGTCAACTGTAGCAACATGAGAGATTGAAAAGAAGATTCAAATTTCATTCTAGTATAAGCACAATACATCTCCCCTTACTTGTATAATCCTGCACCTGGAAGATTTTTGCTTTTATTCTCTAAGAGCTGATAGCCTCAAGCTATCCATGAGCTAATTTGTGCTGGGAGACTGTAATTATTTGCAAAATCTAAAAGATACATTTGCTATAGCTTTGAAGGAAGTAACTCTTGAGAAAAATTATACAAGGGAAGAAAGTTAAGACATTTATATTCTACGTTTTATTACTTCAGTGTTAAGTCTGAAACTGTAGAGCTCCAGACTCTTTAATCACCTCTTTCCCAGAGTGCAGTAGGGTCCTTTGGTTTCATTGCCACCATTTAGAGCAAAGGTACCAAAAACCACATAGGATCTTCAGACTGGAAGTTATGAGCAGAGACAGAGCAGGAAGATTATAAGTGAAAGATTACAAAATAAGAAGCTGGGTCCAAGAGACTGGCAGAAACCAAGTCCATTCATTACGCAAGCCTAAAATAGCCAGTATTACTATGGTCCAGCCCTATTTCTACAGAGTTAGAAAAGAAGAAAGACACTTTGCCAACAAGCAAAAAATCCTTGGTTGTGAAGAGAGACATGAATGAAACATCAAAGGGAAAGGCCATCTTTCTGCAGCCAAAATTTTTGAGGGTTTTATAGCCTCATCACAGTCTACCATGAGATAGTGCTTTCCCTCCTCCCTTATTCATACTTTGTCAGCTATACACTTTTAGAATTAGTCCCCCTGTCATCAGTGACTGGCTTTTAAAATATTATATGCCAATTTTGTCCTTTCTATCTAAAGAACTCAATCCAATCCTCAACAGCACGAGAGAGTAAATGAGCAAATGGTCATTTGAAATGCAGTAGCTTTTAGAAAAACCTGTATGCACATAAATATGCAATCACTATGGGTGGCCGCGGAGAAGCGGACAAAAAAATGAATCAAACACCAAAAAAACTCCAAATCCAAAAAAACCCAAGAAAGACTTCTTACTCTTTTGCAAAATTTATAGGAAACTGTATTTATAGTTCCTTTGCAAGGCCAGAGCAAATGGTTTCTATCTTTTCTATCCTATTATTGGCTTCTGCTTCAGAGACCACAGAAATACATTCTCTGAACCTCCAGTTTCTAAGAAACTCTTGCTGTCACACACCCTGTTCAGCAGAATCAACAGAATTACTCAGCACTGCTTATGAGCCATTTTGCTGCAGCACGGCACTGCTAAAGCATATTTTCTTACAAATTATATAATCAGAATATTCCAAAACCCCTTCAATCTGTTGTTCTTCCTAAAAACCCAGGGTTATTTCTCCTTCAAACTGTAACTTCATGATCAGCTGCATACCAAAGATCACTCTCCCAAAACTTAACTAGGAATTTTTCACGAACTGTATTTTTGCCAAAACACTCTTCCCTGCATAATCCAGTTTAACTTCAGTGTTGTTAACACGCTGGGAACCTTACATGTTCATAAAGTATGCCTCACTTAGACATCACTTAAATCCAAAGTCTGCATTGATTCCTTTTTCCACAGTAAAAACACGACTGTATTGTTTTATAGCACAAATGAGTTAAAAAAACACCATGACTAATACTCTTACAGTCAGAATTGAAGTTACAAAGCCAACAGTTCACCTCTGATCACCAGATATGCAGTCCATAGTCCTATGACCTGATTTGCCTTTACTAAGCTTCAGCTAACACAAAGGAAAGCGGAACTCCACAGTCACAAACAACCCCTTGTTGTCTCCAAGTAATTATTTGTTCTTTAATTAATTTAAAAACAAATAATCTAGTTGACTTCATCTTAGAAGTAGTTAGACATTCCATTCTCATATGACTTCTGTGAAATCATTACTGTCTATAAGTAACTAGTATATTACAAGGGTAGCCATAAACTAAGACAGTTATGGCACACGAACATGTATAAGCTAGCCACAAGAATAATTGAAAATTAAGATGGTGTTTCCTGCCATCACATCAGTGTGATTTTGATAAACCAAATAAACCAAGTTCTAGCTTCCTTCAGTGAAGTTTTCCAATACTCATTATTATCCAATGCTCATTCTGTTCACTTGTTACTAGAATGAGAACTATGCATTGTGTCAGGTATCCAAGTTCCCTGGATGCCTCTGTTAACAGAGAGATAATTGTGTATTGCAGGAGGGCTTGCTCTAATCCACAGTATTTCAACAATCTTAATTTTCAAATGTATTAGGGTAATAAAGATAAGAACAATAAAAATAAATGCACCTTCTCTGGAGGAACGATAGCTCTGGACAGGAAGAACAGAATACCCACCTTGCATCACTCATGCAATAATTTATCACATACAGCAAAGTTTCACAGAAGACAGAACACAAGGGTTCATGCTGGTGGCTACTAACATACTCTAAGACCTATTAGGCTGGAAGATATCACCCAAGTACTGTGTGATAGCTCATGGTCTTACTTACATTGGCTCACCACTATGAATGTACTCCCATAAAAGCTCTTCAGACAGGTCAGAAAATTTTACTTTAGTCTCTTCATAGAAATCAGTGACTTCTGTCTCTAGCTGATTATCTACAGAAAGGAAGAGGTCTTATTAGAAATGGAAACTGTAGTTCAGGGAGCATAGCATCTCAGTTTTATTTTCTATTAATTCCCAAACAAAAACATAAAGCTTCTACACAGGTATCTCAAATGACTAATAATGCTCTTCAGGGATAGTTGTAACTTCAGTAAAAAAGCAAAAGCTTGCATTTTCAACCTCTGCAGTCTTACCTTTGGGCTAACAGGTTGCTCTCCCTGTGTAGGATGCACTCTTAAATTAATGAATGACATTTATGCAGAGCTTTTTATGGACTGCTAGCATACACATCCAGCATTGATTACAAAAAAGGCTACAAACACCCCTCTAACTTTATGACTATTGTCAAAGAACCCTTAACAATGCTTCATAGTTAAACATATATCTGTTATAAATGAGTGAATATGAACATGCAGTGGTATCTGCACTGCAGGTTCAGGCATCCAACAGTCTCATCAGTAACCATCAGTGTCATTTCTGTACCATCTCCCAAGAAATAAGATTGTTTCAGATTTCTTTATCTAGAATTAGTTGAGAGAAAGCCAGAGGTGCAATAAAGTGCTGCACACCAGGGCATGGAACCTTGTTGCATATAGTACACTGTGAATCTCGTATCATAGCAGATGGAGGCTTTTCTAAAATGAAAAGGCCTTGCACATATGAATGGGCATATTATGAGTAATTGTCTCTCTCTACTCTTTTCTATAGGTACAAAGATCAGCATCTCCTGTTATTGCTGTTTTGATGGCAGAGAAGTTATTGAGGAATAAGAAAATCTCACAGTACAGACCAAGGAAAGAATACTAATCAACTGGTAATGGTGTCAGTGCTGAAAAACACATTTATGAATCCAGATTAAATAAAAACTTGTTTCATATGAAGACAGATTACAATGTTTTCCAGTATTGATTAAAAAAAAACAAAAAAACTGATCAGCTACACCTCCACTGATCGCATCACTTGAGGGTTATGCAGACTTATAATAATTTTATTAATCTGAATATGATGTGGCTAAAATCTGTAAACTTTAAATAAGATATGCTGTCACCTGTTGAAGCATCAAGACTACAGTTCTGTGCACTTTTAATTTCTTCCTAGAGTAAAAAAAGGCATTATTATTCTTGCTGAATTGCTCACGAGAACCCTTGATAACATGTTTGGGATTTTTTATTTGCAGCAGCAGCTCTCCTTCTATTATACTAGCATACTGATAAGTGTACTGGATCACTGCCTATTTCTGTTAGACAAGTTAAGAGCAATCATTCCAGTAAAGGCTAAAAGCTGTGATTTTCCTACAGTGCATGAAATTTCAGAGAAATTATCTTTGCAAAAGTTCTACTGAAAGATTATTGGCGTAATTATCAGAGCAAGTCCTTCAGAAATTCCTCAAATGATATTAATGGTGCAATTCTCATAAAAACCACTTGCTTACTATATAAACTATCTGATAAAGAACATTGATTTATTGCTCCCTACAGTTCACTAACAGTCTGAGGTATTAAGTACTTTACTCATCCCCTAAAAATGGGCTTTTAAATACTGACTGAAAAATGAAGTAACAACAGATGGAGCAACTACTTGTATTCATCAGCCACTGTAAACAGAACACAGGAGTAAAGTTAACACAGATCAGATTCTGCTTCATCCCAGTCTGTAGTGATTTACTTAATTTAATTTAGATTCCCAGAGTTTACAGTTGTCTTTTAATTAGTCCCATAGCCTTCAGAGGAAGTATTTCTTAAGTCCGTTTTATTTTGCCGTTCTCCTTCCTGTGTGAAAACTGAATACAGTAAGTATGTTGGCTTTTGTGGGGGTGCTTTTATGTATTTATAAGGTAATTCCCATCATGAGTATGAAGCCAATTGAGACTGTATATGAAAAGTTTCCATCCTGTTTCTTCACAAGTCCTTATGACAGTAATTTTTAACGAAAATACCAAGTTTTAATAAAATGTCAGATGTACCTTTACTGCTGCAATGTACAATAGCCACTCCTGTGAAAACACTGTGCTCTTTCCCATTCAGCCTGTCAGGAAAAAAGTACAAAATGAACAGTTTTATGAAATTTGTTATGTGCAAAAATGTTCTACATGATTACATTACTACAGCCTGAGAAACAGACCATTATATTAAAGCATCACTTGATGGTTCTGACATGTATCCTTATTAAATATATTTTATTTTCTTATTAAATGTATTTTATTTTTTCAATATAAGTGAAAAGATATTGGTAAAACAAACAAAAACATACTCTCAAGAGATTCAATCATTTCAGGAGTCCAAAATGTCATTTGTACCAATATCTACACATAGTCCATGGTGTAAGTTTATTAGCTGTACTAAAGAGAAACAACTATTTCAGATGCATAAGAAAAAGCAAATTAGCATAAACACTACTGTTACAGGCATCTTCACTGAAAGCTGGCAATAAATAGCTAGGTGATACAAATTAGACTCAACAAATGATAGGCAGCTAGAGCCTATGTAGCCGCTTTGCCCAGACTGGCCCCAGGGCTCCCATGGCAGAGTGCAGAGGAAAAGCGCCTTAAGTCCCTTGTTTCCCGTACCCACGGGCTCGCTCTTGTAGTGGCTCCAGAGCGCCACAATGTGGCCGCTTAATTTTGAGGGCTTTAAATTTATTAATCTAACGTGCACGAAATGTTAGTGTAAATAGCATGAGAACTTAAACCTTGGGAGACACTAATCAAGGAATAGTCTTCTAGAAATTACCTAGGCTATTTGATGTGATCAGAAAAATCTCACACCCTTACTACCCTCCACAAGATTCCACATAATTAATTGCAAGATGAAACTATGAGTGAAAATTTTAATCTGACGCCTCAGATATATGCAAATACGTATCTTGTCTGCATTTTTTTCCTGTTCTAAGAAGCTAAATTTTAAATGTACTTCCTATGCATGAATAACAGACTGACATACTGAACTTAAACACCACAAAACACCAAACCCCAAACCCTGATCCATTTGAATGTGTTAGATGTAGATTAAGCGCTCTGTAACCAAAAAATGGTACTACTTATTAACTACGCGAACTTGGCACAATTTCAAACAAAAACAGTCTTGAGAAACCTCTCGCCAGACTCCTTTTAGAACCTCATACTAATTATATACACTGCTACTTTTTTAAAAAATAATTTTAAAACTACTAAGTTAGTAGCATGCCAAAGGATCAAGAATTCAGCCTAAGTAATCAATGAAAAAATGTAAATCTAAAAGCAAACTCAAAAAACTACCAATCCACTTGCATTCACTGTTTAGGAGATGCCTGAGTTAAAACATAAACTGGTGAAACCTCTTCCATATTCGGGTGCAGCTTTTCCCTATTTCCCTCCTAAATCAGAAGCCTGAGCAGTGGATTCATCACATCTCACCCTTCCCAAAGGAGGTGCCTAGAATTACTTCAGTTTTGTTTCTAAAAGGTTCATTAAGCTTGCAAGAAAAAATATCCTTTAGGAAAAAAGCAGCAGCCTCAAAACCCACCAGCCACTCACTCATGGTGATAACTGATGGAAGTAGAATTTGCCTCCTCAGCAGAAATTAAAGCAATTGTCCATGAACATGTGTCTTGTACATGCAACATTCTTCCTTTACATGTCAAGCCTCAGTGACTTCTATGATGGTTCTGACCTCCTTCGCATCACGATTTTTCTCTTCATCCCCCCCTTCCTGTACCAGTTGAAGCATATATACAGTCTTGTGATAAGTAACCCTGAAAACTAATTCAAATGAGAACAAAATGGTTATGTCCCTGATCAGCTTCCTAAGGTGAAGGGACAAAAGCAAGTACCTGTGGGTAATGTTTTTACAGTCTATTTTTTTCAGTGGCAGAACTGGCTTACTCTATTTAAAAATGACTGACATCGAAAAAGACTGACATTAAAAATTATGGAGTTTTCATATACATAAAGGAATCTATAGAGCACCCTTTCAAACAAACAGTTTAATATACAGATATATAAAACTACAGACCTTGACAGCATCCTGTAAGCATCTTGCTTATCAACTGGTTTCTCCAGGATCTCCTCATCCACAGACTAAAATGAAAAGACAGAATGAGTGTGCTGCTTTTTCTCACTTCTCAGAAATTGAGCTAAAAAATTACATTTAAACCATGGTTTCAGCCAGAGATTCAAACACGAGTGGACTGAATAGAGGAAGAAGAACAGATACTTTGGTAAACCAGGTAATTTAGTCTCAAGAACACGAGTGCAACATTCATGGCATCCTCATCCTTAAGTGTTCGCTGTCTCTGATGCCCACTACAAGGCACAACACCGAACAGTTCACATGATCTTCTTCACAAACAACAGTTGCCTGAGAACACAATTTCCATTACATATTATAAGATCAAAGGCAATACTTATGCAACACAAGTGTCTCTGCAAAAACAGCAGCAAGCACTCAAGATACCAAACAGTGTTTTGCTGGGAAAAAAACAACCCTTCAACTCACACTCACAAAATGTAAGTTGCATTATATTGCAGGTAAAACTTCTCAGTGAAGATAACTTTCCAATTTTAACTTTAAACCTAAACACGAAAGTATTTTCTTGTCAATTATGCTAAACCACAGACGACTTCTTACCACAATAGTGTCTGCTCCTATGACAACATCAGGTGTTTTCAGGTGTTTCTGCAAAGGCATAAAGAAAGAAGGTATTTCTCAAAAGCAGTAGAACAAAGCATTTTAAAACTTAAGGTAAGAAAGCATAAACTCACTGGTTTACAAACAGGGCTCTACACTGACTTGAAAGCGAGACTACTTCCCCTTTCACACTTTTTACAAAGTAATAATTTTTTTATATCACCATAAAAGTGACGGAAACAGAGGCTTGAGCAAACCATCCTCAGCTCAAAATCCTGCCTAAATTCGTTACTGATTAACAAATGCAACCAGAAAAGAACTAACTGCATTCTCAAAAGTCATTCTGGTCTTTGAGGTAGCAGACAGAATACCTTTAAAGGAAGTGCCCAGTATCTGGAAGCAAGGGATTCTAATTCCTCTAGGATCATTTTACCAAGTCAGGTTTTGCTGAAGAAAACCTACAAAAAACACTCCAACTTTCTTTAGCTACACTTTGCTAAAGGGAACACATACAGTCCATTTTGGGCAATTGAGAGATGGGGGTATATAAAGATTCCTTGCAGCCCTTTCTTGGCTTTAAACTGTTAATCTGTCCTTACAGGTGAGGTTTGATTTACTTGCATGTTATGAGGTACATAGCTATCATTTAACACAGCAAGACAGGAAACTTGTCTTTAATAGTAATACTACATAAAAAAAAATTGTAGGGAAGTGATTTTCCTGTAGAAAGGCTGTTGATGTGCTTTAGTAAGATTAAAGCTATCACTGAAAAAAATTCCTGTATGAAGAAGCATTTTGAAATTCACTGAACTAGCATACTGTTTTGCAATGAAAGTCCAGGGTAAGTTAGTTAGTGGGGCTAGGTTTAAAAGCCACTCTTCTAATGTCATACCATTCTCTGACAGAAACCTGGATAACGATTTACACTGGAGATAATGCAATATTTGCTTTGAAGAATGGTGACATCTGGTTACACTGTTGGTTTAAAGTGTTCGACGTTCCCTTTCTGCCACCAATATAAGCTCAACAAACATACTTCTCTCCTTCAGAGCTGTATTATAAAAAAATTATTATGGTACATTTTGTGAGATCTAATCAGCTGGACGTCAAAGTAAGTTCTTTAAGTGAACAGCCTCACATGCTCAAAAACAGTGATCCAAGTCAAGGGCAGAAGTCAAGTATGCCACTGACGGTGTAAGTTGCATCACTAACTTTGATACTATTTAGGATACAAAATGTATGCCTTGACTATAGAACATAGTATCACATCAGCTTCTCCCTTCTTAAAATGCAATTGCTTCTTTCTTTGTCCAGAATGCTTTAAAACACAATTTTGTTCTTTTTCTGCTCTGCTCTAGCACTTCTATAGTCACAACTTCTGATCTGTTCTCTTGCCACAACTGATCAGTTGAACTACTGTTAATGGAAAATGTAGCAAAGTGCTAGATTCATACTAGTGTTTTCCCATACACTCTACCTCCACAGTAAACAAATACCTGGAAGGAAAAACTGTCCAGCCACACATCTGGATGCTGGAAGGAACTACCAAGCATTTGTAACAAGCAAGAGGAGTGCTTGCTGACAAGAGATGCAGGCAGGCACAAGATGGCTTTTGTTTGTTGGGGTTTTTTTGTATGTTTTGTTTTGTTAGTAGTTGAGTTAATTTTGGGAAGCTATTTTTCACAAATGAGAGAAGAACATACATTTGACTATAGTGGGGAAAATCATGAGAGAAGAATGTACATTTCACCTTAGTGGGGAAAATCACAGAATGAGAGGTTGGAAGGGACCTCCAGAGATCATTGAGTTCAAACTCCCTGCCAAAGCAGGACTAAAGCAGTCCTAACAGGAATGCATCCAGGCAGGTTTTGAAAGTCTCCATAGAAAGAGGCTCCACAACCTTTCTGGGCAGCCTGTTCCAGTGTTCTCTCACTGTAAAGAAGCTTCTCCTCATGTTGAGGTGAAACTGTCTATGTTTTAGTTTGTATCCATTTTTCCTTGTCTTATTACTGTGCATGTGCATCATGAAAAAGAGATTGGCCCTGTCCACTTGACACCCACCCCTCAGATATTTATAGCCATTAATAAGATTCCCCTCTCAGTCTTCTCTGCTCAAGACAAATAGCCCCAGGTCTCTCAGTCTCTCTTCACAGGGGAGATGCTCAAGTTCCCCAATCATCCTCATGGCTCTCTGTTGGACTCTCTCCATCAGATTCCTCTGTCTTGAATTGGGGAGCTCAAAACTGGAGACAGTATTCCAGGTGTGGTCTCACCAGGGCAGAGTAAAGGGGGAGAAGAACCTCCCTAGACCTGCTAGACATGCTTTTCTTGATGCATCCCATGATACCACTGGCCTTCTTGGCCACAGGGGAACAATGCTGTTCCATGGAGAACTCACTGTCCACTAGGACTCCAAGGTCTTTCTCAGTGGAGCTGCTTTCCAGCAGGGCTACTCCTAACCAGTACTGATGCCTGCTGTTATTCCTCCCCAGATGCAGGACCCTGCACTTGTCCTTATCAAACTTCACGAGGTTTGCCTTCACCCAGCTCTCCAGCCTGTTCAGATCTTTGTTGGATGGCAGCACAGCCTAACGAGGTGTCTGCCTTCCCCTCCCAGTTTTCTGTCATCAGCAAAATTGCTGAATGTACTCAGAGACATGCAAAAGTACATGCAAATGAAGTCATAGTAGCAAGCACCATATAAAGACAAAAATCTCACTGATTAAATTGTTGGTAACTTACTACATGCATTCTGTTTGCTACTTCAAGAGCTTTCTGCTTTGCTGTTTCCATGGCATACTCATAAGGGGCTGCAAAAGATGACTTTTCAAGTGTCTCCTTAAACCAGGATGGAACCACTTCAAACCGCAGCCCCTGTAACAAAGGAAAGCAACGCAATCCAGTCTTGTTACCAAAGGTTTTTAAAGCAACAAAAACCCAACCACAAAAAACAGCCCAACCAACAACAAAAAACATCAAAACCCCACCAAAACGGTGAGCAAAAAACCCAAAACATCCAATAGAAAGATTTTTTAAACTGTTGTGTTTACTTCATTTTACTGTTATTTATTTCATCATTCTTTTCCTATAAAAGACTGACAGTATAAAATGTGTATGAACAGACTACTATACTTCTGGATTTTTATAAAAAAATCTCTGTCCATAGCACTTTACTTATGCAGCTGTAGTAGACATTTTTACAGGATCTTTACCAACTAGTCTTTATGTGTCATTGTACATGTGACAAACAGAAAACAAGAGCCAGTTTCTGTAAGGTCTTGTCAAAACAAAACAAATCCATTCTTCCTACTTCTTGTTCATATTTATATCCATAAATTTCCTGCATCTAGTTATGTTCTAGTAACACAGTGCATGCTTGAACCTTGATGCATCTCTGTACTTTGTAAAGAACATGCTTTCTCCCATTCAAATTCAACATCTCCCATGAAGAATAGCTGCACTATAAGCAATCTAAATTACATGCACTGTGATATGCAAATGCCATTCAAAACTCTTCTGCAGTAATACCCAGTGAAGTTGACATATTCCTCCACAAGGGTGAATGGTCTGAATGAGTTTTGGCTTCCTTTGCACTTCACAAGTGTTCTTCAGAAATAAGAGTCAGTTATCTTATTCCCCTGCTAGCCTCCCTTCCCTGCTCAGAATACTGATCTCATGAAGCTCAGGTCAAACTCTAGTATTAAGTATCTAAAGCAAGGGCAATGGAAGCGCATTTTTAATCACTGCAATCCATTTGAAGACCTTCCAAACTTTTCTATGATATGCCAGAAGTAATTATTCTGGCATTTTTCAGCCAGAGCAGGTATTTTAATGCCAATATCTCCCTGTCAGCAGAATACTTTAATCCACCCTATTAATCCTATCACACAGAAATCTGATGCACACGATGCATACGCACTTGCTTAGAGGAAAACTGACCAAGATGAATTTGGATTGGAAAAAAAAAATAAAAATCATCTGTAAGGTGAGGAGCAGCTCGGCGAGCAAAAACGAGACAGCAGCCAGCTGGTCTCGCTGTTTGAGAGCCCCAGAAATCCCCAGCTCTGCATGCCGCTGCCCAGGCCAGTAGCAGGGCACGGGCAAGCCCGGCGGTTGTGCTGCCGCCGCCATCACCCCCCAAACATAATGAACCCGGCTGCTGCAGGAGGCACGGCTCGGGTTTCTGCCCAGACTGTGCCGCGAGCTCCCGAAAGCTGTCGGTCAGAAGGCGACGGGCCCAGCAGGCCCAACCTGCCCCCATGCAGCAGCTGCCCGCGCTCGGCGCCTGCGCGCTCCGCAGCCTGAGGCAGCGCCGGCCTTCTCCCCTGTCCCGGCTGGGTGAGGGGCCCGCCCGCACTCACCACGTTGGTGAGGATCTCCTGCCGGCGCGGCGAGGCGCTGGCCAGCACCACCCTCTTGCTGACGAGCTTCCCCAGCACCGGGTTCAACACCATGGCGGCCACCGCGCCTCGGACTCCCGCTCCGCGCAGTATGGGGCGGGATGGGTGGTGGTGGCGGCCGGCTTATACTGCGCCAAGGCCGCGGGGCGGAGCCGGACCAGGACTGTCCCGGTGAGCTGCAGAGTGCCCGCGGAGCCAAGGCGGGCGGGTAACTGCGACGCCTGGGCACGGGACTGGGTAGTTCAACCCGCCCGCCCCCGGCGTCCCACGGTGCCTGTGGGCTCTGGAGACCTCACGGAAGCGGGCAGTGCGGTACCTGTGAGGGGCAGGGCAAGTAACTGTACAGTGCCTAACGTACGGCTGGCGGCTTAAATAAAGAGGAGTGGAAAGCAAGGGCGTGCTTTGTTTCGCGGGAGCCACGTTTAACATTCACCTCTCTAATTCCTGCATGAGTATCAGCAAAGAGCTTTTTTTCTTTTTTTCTTTCCTGTCAGAATGAGCTAGAACCATCATCAAAAGAGTAGAAAAAGGTCAATGTAAGAACTCAGATTTATTCCCAGTAGTTTGCAAACAGTGTGATACGTGTTTTCTGTTATTTATAAAGAAAGTGAAATATGTACTCTAGCATTAAAAAATATGACCAGTCACAGCAATGGCAATTTGCATTGAATAATTGTGTCCCTTGATATCTATCTTGTGGGCTGTCTGCTTCTCCACGTGTATTAGGGGTTGTCAAATGTAAGCCAAATAGAAGTCAGAGTGCTGCTGTTCCCAAAGTGCTGCCAGCAGTGGGGCTGAGCATAGTCCCAGCAGGTGCGTGCGCGCACACACAGACACACACACACACACACACACACACGCTGTGCACCTTTGGCGGCTGGACTCAACGATCTTGGAGGGCTTTTCCAAACAAAACTGTTGTGTCATTCTATGTATCCGTGGATGCGTGGCATACCACACGGAGCAACACAGGCAGGCACATACAGCACTCAGACACAAAGAGCACCAAAGGTCTCTTCTTGTTTCCTGACTGGTTGCTCAGAATGATCTCTTGGTGAAAAACACACCTCACCTACCTACCTACCTACCTACCTACCTACCTGTATGCAAAATGGACCCTTCCAATAGCAGACCTTAGATAGGACTCCTGTGGCATCAGGGAGGGGCTGGGGCACGGGGCTCTAGTCTCCTTTGTGGTGCTGCTGGGACTGTCTCTACCCTTTGGCTTTCGACTTCTGTCATAGTGCACGTGGATCAGTTATTTGGCAACATAATGTAAGAGGTTGTATATCATCCTCAGTATCAGAATTTAAATTTTTTTTCATGGGTGACAGTGACTTGAGAGCAGAATTGAAAATTTAAAGACATTTCTTCCTCAGTCAAAAAGTACTAAGAACCTAGGGAAATTATACTAAGTTGAAAACAGAAAGAAAATGCTTACACTAAGTACAACTGTGAATGCAGACAGCTGTTCTCTGCAAAAACATAATACTGAAAATAGTTTTGAGATAACTGGAGAGCAAACTAGGAAAAAAGGACCTGTGTGAAACAAATAATCTGTGCTTGCCATAGAGCTTCTCTTTTTTCACTTATTTTTGAGACTGGGAACTGCATCACTGCTTTTTACAAACAAGGAGATTTGAAAGATGCTACAGAAATGGAAAACAGTA
The DNA here is from genome assembly GCA_013399055.1 of Ramphastos sulfuratus. Classification (NCBI taxonomy): domain Eukaryota; kingdom Metazoa; phylum Chordata; class Aves; order Piciformes; family Ramphastidae; genus Ramphastos; species Ramphastos sulfuratus. The sequence goes on along the minus strand of WBNM01045738.1, from coordinate 64,348 downwards.
TCATATGATACTAATACAATTTTTGACTGAATAAAAGATAAAGAATCTCATCAAATAACAGAAACATGTTTCCTCACACACACAGGACAAAGACGTGGAGTTACTCCTCGGAAAAATATGACATCCTTACCCCTAATGTCTGCAAGTTTAACATAATTGTAAATTCTAGTATGCGTACATCTCCAACATGGCTACAATACTAATCAAAGAAAGGAAAATTGCAATTGTATGCACTTGGGACTCACTTCTTATCCAAAGTCATCTTTCTATACTATGCCTTTCTTTGTGTGGGGTACAGGCAAGATTGACAAACTAAATTCAGACATTCCAGAGGAGCAAGACAGTAATTGTAATGGAAGGGATAATTAATTAATGTGAGAGGATATTTTTAAAAAAATAATATTGTTTATTAATTCTTATATTCAGGAGTTTCACCCTCCTGAACACTAATTTTAATTATAATCAGGTTCTTCTGCAATGGTCATGGAAACATTATACAAAGGAATAATATCAGATCTATAAATAACTAGCAAAAATATAAACATTTATTGAACTCCATTGACCTCGAAGCGCAGGTTCCTGCGCTCAGTCCACGCCTTGTGGTTAATTATACTGCTTGTCCACTAGATGGACTGAAGGAGCTCCTTTCTGCTTATGGCAGAAGGCAACTGGAGAATTACAAGAGGCTTTAAGTATTTACTCACAAAATATTAGTTTCCCAATTCCCCAGGGCTAACTACAGCTTCAAACCGTACTCAAACACTTGCAGAGGGTCTTGTTGGTGTCTTCTTAGCCGCTGAGACTTCTCATTCTTCCCAGGCTTCACAGGGTGCTGAGGAGAGGAGGAAGATGATCTCTGGCCTTGTCCTGATCTCTCTGGACAATCTGTGTATCCCTTCCAGGGCTCCTTGTCTTGGCAGGTGTAGGCAGGATGTCTTGCAATGTGCAGTCTCAGCACAACATCATGCTGGCTATGCAGGTCCATCAGGTGGAGACATTTAGAACCTGTTCCTGGTAAACTCGAAGCAGTGTAGTTTCTAAGCAAAGAAACCCCAAGTATCAAGGTTTGTTACTTTGTGGCAGAGCCAGCCCATAGCTTAGCAAAGCATAATGCTGCAGAAGACAGTAAGGCAGTGAGGCATAACACTACCAGAAGCAGGGAGCAGTAGCAGCAGGCAGCAGCAGGCATGAATACAATGGCAGAGCAGGTTGTGTCACCTGCTCATCTCTTTTTATCAATACAGCACGAGACTAATAGGCCTTTGGACACAGAACAGACAATCAGAATGGCAGTTAGCCAAGCTTGACCATATTAGGTGAAGTCATAGGCTTGCTTTACCCAAATTTGGGAAAAGCACAGGCCTTGCATGAGGCAGGCACAAGCCAGCTGTGGGTACCTTGTTTACTACAGGATGTAAACAGGAGTAAAACAAGTCTGGGCAGGCCAGAGTCCTTAGACTCAGTGGCTCCAGGTTCTTTGTCCTCTTTCCCGCAGTTGCTTCTCCCCACAACAGAAGGAGGGAGAGCAGAAAAACATGCCTGGGCAAGCTAGGACATATACAAACCTATTTTGGCCTATTCAGGCCTACCACAACAGTAATGCAAAGTTTTCCATCTCAAACCAATGGACCTTATTTTCTTCTTTTTCTCATTTTATTCAGTCTTTCATTCAATGTTTTTTCCACTGGCATAGAAACAAAGCAAGGAAGTTGTAACTCTGACCCAACACATATACATAAAGAATGGACTTGACCTGTTCCTGACAATTTGTTTGGGGATAGACACAGATCTGTCTCTAGTGATCTCTAGGGCCTGTAGAGATGTGTACAAGATAATTAATCTTTCATAAATGTAGCAACCTATTAAGAGTAAGACAAGCTTGACTTGTTTCCCTTTGCTGAATTCTGCTTGGGTGCTGCTCCTCTGATTTGCACAACAGATCTTTTAAAGGTTAAGTAAATAAATAAAGTGTAATTGATATAGATTATTTTCTATGAAAGTTCAGACAATGTCCAAAAATATAAACCACTGTTTTTGTTATGTAACAGTGAAGAAGATGAATTTGGCTTTTTAATGATTTTAAGGAATAGTAATTACTACTTTTGGTATTCTGATAAACTTACATGACAGAATGATTTAGTTTGTTTAAAAGATAAAACCATGAAGCTGTTGACATCCGTGTTTTCATTTGCCATTATGTCATTTATGTAAATAAGTGTAAATGGTGTAAGTGTTAATCCAAAGAACCCAATGAGAAATGCTAAACCACATCATGTAAATTATTACAGTTGAGAGAGGCTTGGCAGTTATTCACTATTGACTGCTCCACAGCAGCCTAGCAAGAGCCAGGCAGAACAAGTATAAGACTGCAGCAAGCTGACCAAAATGAAAATCAATGACACCAGCAGTTATCAGAAATGTTTCTGTCTTCTCTGGCTGTGCTAGTCAAAGATTAGCTTGTCCAAGGCTGGTTATGAAACTGTTGACTTTTTCAAATATCCAAGGTATTTTGAACAAAAGCAAAAGAGCAGTTAGATCTCTGAACTGCAGAGACCTTTCCTTGATATATTTCTTTTTTCTCCCTATTGTTCTGGACTTTTCTGTACTCATATTTCTGTGATGACCATCACAGGAATGCCTGCAAGTATATAAAGAACACCGATAAACAAATTATAGTGTCTACTTCTACATATATTGCAATGAGTGGACTTTCAGACTGAATGTATTATTTGGCTCAGTCACCTGTACAAGCACAAGATCAACTTGTTTGGGGAACAGATTTCCTTTGTGAAGATCTTAGTGAAGCCTAGGGACATTGCTATGGAAAAAATGAAAGTTTTGTCTTTCACAAAGCAGCTTGGATTTTTCTAGCATAACCTCATTCATTGCAAGAGCTCAGATTTATGCTTTTTAACAACCCTCTCTCTGCCTTGGAAATCCTTGTCATAGTCCAATGTGCCTGCACAGTTCATGAAATAATTAGTATCTCTTGTTTCTATTACTATAGGGAAAAGAATGAGTGGTTTTCAGATCGATTCTGTTTCACCTGCCAATCATTAGATTTCCTCTGTTTAGAAACATAATTGTGTCGTTTAACATTACCTGTGCTATGTTTTATTTTTATCTTTTTTTATATACACCTGGTAACAAATAAGTATTTTATTTGTTTATAAATATGTAAAGAGTGAGTGCTCTTCTCTGTGATGCCCAATAACAGGACAAGGGGCAATGGGTGGAAGCTGAGGCATAGGAAGTTTCATTTAAACATGAGGAGGATTTTTTTCCCTGTGGGGGTGACAGAACATTGGAACAGGCTGCCCAGAAGGGTTGTGGAGTCTCCCTCTCTGGAGATATTCAAAACCTGCCTGGACGTGTTCCTGTGTGATCTGGTATAGGTGATCGTGCTCTGGCAGATGGGTTGGACTAGATGATCTTTCAAGGTCTCTTCCAGCCCCTGACATTCTATGAATCTGTGATTCTTTCCCCAGTCTTATCATTTAGCTCTATGATCTCACACACTATTTTTAAGAGCCCACATCAATTCAGTTTTCCTCAGCTCAGGTCACAATGTTCCTTCCTCTTTTCTATCCAGCTCGGAAGGCCTGCAATGGTTCGGTGTGTCTATATAATCACTTCCTAGAATTTACTTTCTATTTAAAGCAGTGATAGAAACTCGTAAAGGTATTTTGGGGAAACCACGGGAAGTTGAATTAAATAAGATTTTAAATTAAATACATGGGCTGTATAGTATGTAATGTTCCTGTAAATGTTTTTACAATATGCTTAATTTGAAGATGTTTATTCTACATAGTTATCAAATGTGAGGAAACTTCATAGCTGTTGAGGGAAGGCAGTACACCTAGTATTAAGAGGAGTGCCAGCCTGTTTCTCAGATTTCATGGGACAAGGAGAAACAGCTACATCAAAATGGATGTAGCAATGCCCTTATAGAATGTGGCCATTTGTAAAGCATCTTTGAGCAATGCAGAAATCATTATCCAAGCAGCACTGAAGCATCCTTTGCCAGTATGTTTAAATAGCATATTTTCCTTTGGAGAGTAATTAAAGAAGGAATGCCAGGGATTCAGACTAACTGCTTTGCTTTTGTCCTCTGCCACAAAGAAAGTATTGCAAGGTGGAAAAAACAAGAGATTTGAAAGAAAGGAACATAGATTGACAGGTTCTGTCCCTATATTGTCCAAGATGATGAACTGCCATCATTTCGAGGTCTGCCATCATCTAGTCTTGAGGTCTGTGGTAATGGGTTGGACTTGATGATCTTTGAGGTCTCTTCCAACCTTGCTTGTACTGTGATACTGTGATACTGTGCCAGGCCCACAGCAGTGTGGTGGTTTGGCCCTGGCTGGGGGCCAAATTGCCCCCTAAAGCCACTCTATAATAAGTTAGTAATAAGACAGAAGCAATTTAATAATAATGATAATAAGCAGAAGCCATGCACAGAAAGCAAAAGTGAAGAGTGATGTTATTCTCTACTTCCCATAAGCAGACAGTGGTCAGTCTCAGGAAGCAAGGCTCTACAGCCCTGGACAAAGCTCAGAGGCTGTTACCAACTAACATTCCCAGTCAATATTCTTACCATAGCCTAAACAATCATCGGTGCAAAGAAACAAGCAAGGCCAGAGGGAGATAGAGTGGGAAAAGCAGGCAAGCAACCAAGTGAGCAAGAACAGTCTGAATCTCAGATTATATAGGAAAATCATAAGCTAATGAAATGAGATAAATATGTCTCTTATGTTCTGTTCAACCCCTTTTGGGATGTACTCTCGAATTCTCTCGAAAACTTTTATTTACAATTAAGACACTAGTCTTAAATTGTGACACTCCGGGGCTCCAAGGTGAAGCACATCGTGGAGCTCTTAAGAATAGGTACATGATTTAAACCTCCACAAGAGGGCAGTGCATCCCATAATTTTTTTTAAAAGTATTTTCTTGCTTCCTTTAAGTTTCAAGTAGCTGTAGAGAGCTATAACTTTTCAGGAGTAAAGCCCATGCACCACAAATACTCGAAGCCACAGGTTTAAGTATAAGGATCACTTAATATAACTGAATAGGGATGTATGTGGGTGTACATATAAGAACAATCAAGGATAATGTTATTACCAATAGGCAAAGTGATGCATTAAAACTTGAGCTATAAAGAGACATCATAAACACATTAATAGGGACTGAGATGTGTTTGTAATAGAGCTTAAGGCCCCATCAGCAATTTTACATGTTTGTAAGAATAGGAATAATTCCATTCAAATACCTTTAGTGAATATGAAAATAAAAATATAAATACTGCCAAGCTCATTTTTTGTTATCTGTCAATCTGATCAAAGTTATCAACTGTATTTTATCTTCATTTTATACTCCTTTAAATATTTAGTTTTAGCAGCAATATGTGGGGAAAAATTCTCTTGTTAACAAAGCTCAAATTTATGGACATTTTAGGTGAAGATGTACAGAATAGTTTGTATTGCTCATCAGAATGGGGTGAGATACTGATGTGTTCTGTATATATTGTGGAATGCAAGGTGTAATAAGGAAAGGAGGAGTGTCAGCCTGTGGACTGGGGAACCGGGGAAACCAAACCATGCATTATATTGCGCTGAAACTTTTTGAAGGAGAGAAAAAACACTTCATTTCCATAGAAAGTTTCCAACTGAGAAGATGAACAGACTGTGTAAATGAGAATAAGCTTCCAGTCATTTAACTCATATATTTTCCCATATTTTCTGAAGCCATATGAGTTTTGAGAGATGAGAAAGACCTGCAGCCTATTTAATTGTTTGCTGAGATGTCCAGTGCAATGGTGGTTTCTGGGAGTTACCCGTGCTTGCCTCCCACTCCCCCGCCATGAATTCACCCAAACTAGACTCAGCTGGCTGGAAATTAAGGAATGAAACTTTATTTTAGATTCACGACTTAGCACAATATACAGCCATATATTTACAATATATTGCAGATATTTACAGCTATATACAGAAATATGCAAGTTAAAAGTAATGCAGAAACACAATACTCCTCCCAGAAGTCAGAGAGCCCAGGAGGGGCTCCCAACCACCCTTCCACCTTCTTTCCACACCGCTCTCTTATCCCAGAATCTGCCTCATGTGCAAGGTGAGTTGGAAGGATTGGTAAGGTGGGTTAGAAACAGTGATTAATTGGGTTATACAGATCCAGCTAGAAGCAGTTAATATGGCAGAAGCCAGGGAGAAACAGAGAAATACAGACTCCAACTCCCTTATCTGTTTGTGTCCTTGTTTTTGTACGTCTCAGCAAACCTACAAGTGAATTAGACATCACCATTTTTTTCTATACACAGCCTACAATCAAATTTTTCTCATTAAAATATTCCAATTAGCCTGAGACCAGCATACCCAGGAATGAGATTTCCCAGGTCATGAGCCTACATGGCTTTCCATCAGATGAACAAATTGCTACTACATGAATGAAGGTGGGAAAATCCTAAGACACTGCCAAGAAGAAAGTAACAGTCCTGAGATATCAACATTGCTTTTGTGGTGTGGTAACACAGAAGTCTACCAACATCTGGATGTCTGAGTGTAACCAATAGCCAAAGCAGCTGTAATGTAGATTCAGAAACAGATGCAGCAGTCAACGTGAATACTACCAAACAGTAAAACACTTAAAGCCACACTTGCTATCTACTTTTGATGAGATAAGTTGTACCTTTTGTGCCAGGCATGCTCACATTTCCAGAGATCTGAGTCCCTCTGTGAGATGTTTGCTCTGTATCTTGGTAGTGGTTTATTTGTCTGTTAATCACATTCCTTTCCTTACAGCAGAGATCTGGAGATTTATTGCTGCTTACAGCAACAAAATGGGTTAGTTTTTACCAGGAGGTGAGGTGTTTGTTGAAGGATCGTATAAGTTTATCATTACCTGAGTGTGAAGGACTGCTTCATCAGGGGAGTTGGACAAGGTGACCTCCAGACCTCTTTTCCAACCTCAACCATCTTGTAACGTCAGCAAGTCAAAGTGAGAAAGAGCCAAGCTTGTGCCACAGGGGGAGCCTGTGGCATGATTAACTCCCTCCCTTACTCTGGGATAGCTTCCAAAACAGTAGCAAGGAAAGCTCACTGGTGAGTTCCCATAGGCAATGCTCCAACAGACAGTGTGGAAGAGGCCAGGCTCCAAGGCAGTTCTGGCAAGCTTTACATGGGAGTGTGAGACTGACTAGAGTGTGACTAAGGGGCTGTCTAGCTTATGTTGTCCTGTCTCAAACACTGGCCTTTCAAGAAAAAAAAAAAAGAGCAGGGCAATCATGTAATATCTTCTTAATGCTCCTCCAACCTCTGACCATTTCGACGTTGGGATTTTCATCTTTGTAGTTTTCCTATTTAGAAAACTAAAATGAATTTATTTTTCAGGTGCTTTTCCAGTCTTTTTGTGGACCTATGCACTACGAGCATCCACAACATCCTTGCTAATTCCCCAATTATACTATGAGTTATGAGAAGAGATACTAACTTCTCCTGGGTTTGAGTTTGGATCTCATTAGCATAATATGTTATT
>WBNM01045738.1:45880-55945 GCA_013399055.1 Ramphastos sulfuratus | reverse complement strand
TATTGCTGCTTACAGCAACAAAATGGGTTAGTTTTTACCAGGAGGTGAGGTGTTTGTTGAAGGATCGTATAAGTTTATCATTACCTGAGTGTGAAGGACTGCTTCATCAGGGGAGTTGGACAAGGTGACCTCCAGACCTCTTTTCCAACCTCAACCATCTTGTAACGTCAGCAAGTCAAAGTGAGAAAGAGCCAAGCTTGTGCCACAGGGGGAGCCTGTGGCATGATTAACTCCCTCCCTTACTCTGGGATAGCTTCCAAAACAGTAGCAAGGAAAGCTCACTGGTGAGTTCCCATAGGCAATGCTCCAACAGACAGTGTGGAAGAGGCCAGGCTCCAAGGTAGTTCTGGCAAGCTTTACATGGGAGTGTGAGACTGACTAGAGTGTGACTAAGGGGCTGTCTAGCTTATGTTGTCCTGTCTCAAACACTGGCCTTTCAAGAAAAAAAAAAAAGAGCAGGGCAATCATGTAATATCTTCTTAATGCTCCTCCAACCTCTGACCATTTCGACGTTGGGATTTTCATCTTTGTAGTTTTCCTATTTAGAAAACTAAAATGAATTTATTTTTCAGGTGCTTTTCCAGTCTTTTTGTGGACCTATGCACTACGAGCATCCACAACATCCTTGCTAATTCCCCAATTATACTATGAGTTATGAGAAGAGATACTAACTTCTCCTGGGTTTGAGTTTGGATCTCATTAGCATAATATGTTATTCCCCAGTTATTCCTTGGGAAAAGGCAGCAAAACTCATCCCAATGAGCTTCTACGTTTTTGTAGACTTCTTTCTTGCCTACCCTATATTGTCTCTTCTAATCAGAAGAGACCTCACAAGGTTTTAAATTCATACTTTAGATCGTCCACATGCCCTTCTCTTGATCTTCTCCATGTAGATCCTATCTGCGATGAAGAGATCAGTAAGTGCACCAAGTAAACAGAGTGTGGATGAACCATGAATTTCTACAATGCTGAGCTGATGCATGGAATTATGTATTAAAATTAATAGCCAAGCAAGATAATTTTGTACACAAAGCTATGATTACATTTCCCTAAGTGCATTTCTTCACACTTACCAATGCTGAATTTCACCCTCAAAAATTCATGCTGTCATGTACAACTTTGGGTATATAGCATGTACGCTAAGCATCTCCTTAAGCAAAAACCCCTGTGGCGGTTGTCAGTGTAGACCACATGTTATTTTAAACACTTTACAATGGAAAAAGTGACAAAAAATAATTCAGTGGCTTAAGGATGACCTCTGTCCCTCTCACATATCAGCGTAGATGTAGCCAAACAGACCCTGAACCCAAAATGGAGCATAGTCAATCTAAGGAATGTTTGTCAAGGCACTACCAACCCTGACTGTCCCTGTCCAGCCCCCTGGGATTCCCCCAACCCTATTCAGGGCACAGGATCCCATGTCAGAGACGGTCAGCCCCTGCCCTAGTGATGCTGCAGTGGGACCAGTCTACAGCTCCCCAGAGCCCTGTCTGTCCACAGACTCTGCCAAGCCAGGCCCACCAGGGGGTCTATGACCCATCTCTATCCTGAGAGAGGTTCCCAGTGCTGGTAGCTGGGGCTGCCCCAGTGCCATTCAGTTGTCTTGATTATGAGAAGGGGTGGGACAGGTCCAGGCTGCTAGGCCTCTTAGGAAATTCATTGGAATGTAAAAATGAATGCATTTGGTGCACCTGTTGGGCAAGAAGGGTTCCAAGTTAGCTAACATTTAATTCAAGTACTGATGTTTTTTAAATTGTGTGAAGTGGGTATGCCAATGGCAGTTTTTATATATATATATANAAAAAAAAAAAAAAAAAAAAAAGAAGAAGAAGCCTGTGCATTCATGTCTTCTCAGGATATTAGGACATTAACCACAGAGGCAATGAAGTAAACATGTTGCTCAGGACCCATATTCACCACAGCAAAGGCAATATAGACATGACCTTCTCAATAACCTCTCAAATGGCAATCTATACACACACACACACACACACATATATATATGTATATATATATTTATACATATGTGTTAGCTCACACCTAGTGACCAAGGAGGGCAGAAACCTTGCTACCTCATGCTACCCCAGAAGGACATTTCCAGTGTCAAAAAACAGTACATTGGGATGCTTTTAGAAATAATTTCTTCTACTTCTCTCTAAATAAAAACCTTCCAAAACTTGAGTATACCGCATCAGACTCAGAAGATTGCTGGGTTTGGGTTCATTTTTAAAATGCCTTTCTCAAGGAAGGATGGCCTAACTAGAACTAACTAGAGGCTAGTTAGTAAAATGGCATGAAGATACCTGAACAAGGCATCCTTCCTGTTCCTTTCTAGACTGTCAGAAGAGGGATGGATCCCTATAAAGAGCTCTTTGAGGCTGGAGAGAATATTTTCAGTCAGTTGTGAGCATCTTTTTGCTCTTTCAAAAGGAGCAATTCAGTATTTTTCAGAATACAGGAGTTGTCCAAAGAGTACTTTCTGCCCTTTTGGCTCTGTTTGGTGTCAGTTACAGATCAGGCACATTACAACACATTTTTAGGAGATATATGAGGATCAGATTCAAGATAAAGCAGAATAGAAATTGGCATTACATCTAGTAGGGGTAATGGTTTTAATTGTAAAAATACCTAATTATTAAGGAAAAAAAAAGAAAAAGAAAAAGATAAATTTCAGTATAACCTCCAAAAAAGTTTCTGCCACAGGAAAATGCTGAAAACAACGTTGATAGTGAGAAAGCTGAAATTGTGCAAAAGTGGATGGTGAAGGGACTTCAGCAGCAAGGTGGAACTGCTGAAGGTGGACTGCTATATCAACACACAGATTTACAAAATGTAAGTAAATTAACTGAATTTCTGTCTGGTGGATTAGGAAGAGCAATCAGTTTTTCTTTGGAGGTCCTCATGCAAGCAGGCATTTTGGGGCATGAGCTGACAAAGAAGCTCAGAGCCCTGGACACACACAAGAACATATTCAGTGGACTTCTTTTAGCACACGTGAAGTGGTTTAGAAACTTTGCCTTTGTCTGTCCCCAATACACACTCTGTAGCATTTGTCTTTACAAGCACACAGGCAGTTGCTTGAGATGTGAGAATTAAAATGTGACACAGTATATACAAACAAGATGAAGAAGGATATTTCAGAGAGGAATCCCAAATCGGGGGGTTTTTGGAGCCTCCCTCTCTGGATATAATCGAAACCCACCTGGACATCGTGTTCCTGTGTGATCTGGTATAGGTGATCCTGCTGTGGCAGAGGGGTTGGACTAGATGATCTTTCGAGGTCCGGTCCAGCCCCTGACATTTTGCGAAACATAGGACTGAACGATCACTGTAATCTATGTCCAGGGTATTTGGTAGATCTCCCGTTCTCAAACCTTGCTTCCAATTTTTCATTTCTTTCTGTTTGTCCACTTGAAAGAATATTTCTGATATCTGACTATAGGGACAAGTTTTCATCTGTTTCTGCTGATACGGGGTCACTCCAGTCTGTGGCTGAATTCTCATATAACCAGCTGAAAATCTGGTTAATTATCCACACCATTGCCATAAGAAAGATAAACTCACTGTCTGTGCACAATGTAAAGCTGCATTCTCTGCTGAGGGGGGTGGTGCTTCTGCATATAGCCTGTAGTGAACTGGTGAAAATGACTTGTTGATACCAATCACGTACAAGCAGCATCATTGTTACTCTAGTAGGGTAATGTGAGAAAATCTCTTTTCTTAAATAAATCGTTCCCCACTGTCCTCTGAAATTGATAATTTCAAGAAATTAAAATTGTCATCCATTCAGCAGCTGAAGCAGCCTCAAACATTATCAGTTCTAGCTTTCATTGTAGGAGACATTTTACTATATAAAATTGAAATAAGTAATATGAGTCAAATGGTTGGTGTGGTTTGGTTCTGATGAACAGCTGGGTGAGTGTTGTGGTGAGTTCACAGTGGCTATACATTAATGGTAAAATGACAAGCTATTTTTACTTGTTCTTTTATAGAAATGCGACAACAGACAAAGCAACACAATAAAAAAAAAAACAGCCAAAAAAACCTCACCACGTTGCTTAGACAATTAACTCCCCCCCCCCCCCAAATCCAACCTCAGTGTATGCTGTAATTCTTATACAGTAGCATTTCCCTTTCACGGAGAATCATGATCCTTTGATTAATCCCTGAGGTTATACAATCTGAAAATAACTTCCATTCTAAACTTCTCCCTTGATTTCATGCTGTAGGACTAATTCCAAGGCATTCCAAGGCAACTCTATTTATCAGTTTTGGATTTGCTTCAGTGCCTTTCTGAATAAATTCAGTTCTTATTTCTTAACAGAAAATACTGAAGTAGGATGCACAATGTAAGTATGGCTTGAGTTCTGTCACTGGAGGAAGGCATTTTGAAGGCAGCCATTTCAAAAGAAATGTTTTCTGTGTCTTCTCGTGGATCTCACAGGTGCCTCTCTTCTGGGATATTTAAGGCTAAAAAACACTTTCCTGCCTTTGCAAACAGACCTTTACTCCCTCTAATCCGTCCATAGGTCCGCTTGACATTGACCTGGCTGACATGGTCCTGCCAGAGAATAAGCTTTCTCTTCTGGTTTCCAAACTGTCACTGAGCAATACCTTAGGACGAAACACTTGCATGAATTTCTGGTAAAATTCTTTGGATGCAAAATAATAAATGAATGGATCTATGCAGTTGTTGAGGCAACTGAGGCACAAGGTGAGCTTGTAGGCAGGGTACAAACCCCTGCTATAAAATAGGCGGCTGATCATATGCACAAGTAGAATAAAGTTATTGGGGGCGAAGCAAGTGATGAATACCAGAAGGACTATAATGGCTAGATATATGGATCTCGTCTTCTGCCTGTTGCCATATCTGTTCGATGTCTGAATAAGCTTCCGAATGATGCCAATATAGCATCCAACTGTTATAATGAAAGGGATCAGGAAAAGCGCAACAAACAGGGTGAGGAGAAAGGCTACCCAGGCTGCAAAGTTGGGCAGCATGTCCCATTTGAGAACATCAAAACAGGTTATAATCCCCAGTTCTTTCACTTCATAGGTCAGATCTGTGCTTTCTAGTGGGTAAAAAGCTAATAGCAAGAAAACCCACATACCCAGGCAGGCAGCAAAGGCATATCTTTTTCTTCTCCACTTGATCAACTTCATTGGATATACCACACCCATGTACCGCTCAATGCTGATACAAGTCATGGTCAGTATGGAAGAATACATGTTGGAGTAGAACATCACAGTCACAAGGCTGCAAAGAGTCTTGCCAAAGCTCCAGTGATTGCTTTGGATGTGGTAAGAAATCTGGAATGGAAAGCAGCTGGCCAGCATGAGATCTGTGATGCTTAGGTTGATCATGAAGATAACAGAAGGTGTTTTGGGTTTGATGTGCCAGCAGAGCACCCAAAGGGAGAACAAATTGCCAGGGATACTGATCATAGCCACCATTGTATACACAACTGGAAGGGTGACTGAGATAGCTTTATTCTGGAGCATTGCCAGCGTTTCAATGTCCAGGCGAGATCCGTTTTTAACCATTATTCACAAGGGGGTTGCTGATTCTTAGAAGACAGCTGGATCATATCATGAACAGTTGGCTTAAAAACCTAGAAGACAAACAACAAGAGAGAAAAACAGTATATCAAAACAGAAATTAAGAACATACATCTTTTATTAATCAAACTAAGAAAAAGTCCTATGTATTTTGACAGGTTGTCTCTGCATGAATCCATTAAAATTGCTTCCTGAAAACCATCTCCTCCCTCTGAATCATGGTAATATTTTATAAATCTCACTTCTTTCTAGCTTTGAACAGCTAATTTTTCCCTGCCGGTGTGCTCATACTTTTTCACAGTTATATATTGTAACAACTTTTATATTATTGTAAAATAAAGCCATGTATTACAAATTGAAATTAATCAATATCTACATGAGAACGCTATGCTATAGGATCTTCATGAGCTAGGTCTATCCTGTCTGCTGTAGATGTCATGACCTTGCTTCTTGTAATACACAATATTTTCTTACTTTTTTTCCCCTAATCAAATGAAAATCCATTACAAATAACTGCTGAATTTTTCACTTATTTATCTTTTTTTTTTCCAATTAGGGAGAGGAGAAAATGCAATCAATTGTTCTTAGTATATTCATCACATAGACAAAGTAAAAGGAAAACATCATGTTTTCCTTACATTTTTTTTGCCTTAATTTTCATTCACAGCTTCTCTTCTCACACCTTCTGAGTTGATGGAGCACAAAAAGTGGGCCAGGGAAGCAAAGTCCCTCCCACTGTAAGAGAAGATTAGGTTCATGACCACCTGAGAAACCTGAACACGTAAGTCTATGGGACCTGACAAGATGCATCCCACAGTCCTGAGGTAACTGGATGATGTAGTTGCCAAGCCACTCTCCATGATATTTGAAAAGTCCTGACAGTCAGGTGAAGTCTCTGATGACTGGAAGCAGGAAAATATGACACCCATTAAAAAAAAATAAAAGGTAGAAAAGAGACTCCCAGGAACTACCAACCTGCTAGTCTCATTTCTGTGTCTGGGAAGATAATGGAACAGATTCTCCTGAAACCTATTCTAAGACACATGGAGAACAGCGATATTATTCAAGGCAGCCAGCATGACAGTCCTGCCTGACCAACCAAGTGACCCTCTATAATTGAGTGACTACATCAGTGGACAAAGGGTGGATGTCATCTATTTGAACTTCTGTGAGACCTTTGACATGGTGCACCACAGCATCTTTCTCTCTGAATTGGAGAGGTATGGATTTGATGGCTGAGCTATTTCATAACTAAGGAACTGTTGAGTAGTCTCATCCAAAGGGTAGTGATCAATACCTCTGTGTCCAGATGGAGATTGATGACAACTGATGTCCCTCAGAGATCCATACTGATACTAGCACTGTTTATACCTTTATCAATGACATAGTGAGATCAAGGGTACCCTCAGCAAGTTTGCTGAGTGATTGTGGCAACAGAAGGGTGGGGAGCCATCCAGATGAACTTGGGCAAGCTCAAGAAGTGGGCCCATGTGAACCTCTGAGGTAGAACAAGGTCAAGTGCAAGGTCCTGCACCTGGGTTGGGGCAATCCTCAGTATCAATACATGATAGGTGATAAAGACATTGAGAGGAAACTTGTGGAGGAGGGATTAGGGGTACTGGTGAATGAAAAGCTGCACATAAACCAGCAACATGTGCTAGAAGCTCAGAAAGCCAACCATATCCTGGGCTGCATCAAAAGAAGTATAGCCAGCAGGTTGAGCAAGGCAATTTTGCCCCTGTACTCTTCTCTGTTGAGACCTCACCTGGAGTGTCTAGTTCTGGGGTCTGCAGCATAAGAAAGACATGGACCTATTGGAATAAAGGTGATGAGGGGGATGGGACACCTCTCCTCTGAAGAAAGGCTGAGGGAGTTGAGGTTGATCAGCTCTGAGAAGAGAAGGCTTTGGGAGGAGCTCGCTCTGGCCTTTCAGTACTTAAATGGGGCCTATAAAAAAGATGAGGACAATCTCTTTAACAGAGCCTGTTGTGATAGGACAAGGAGTAATGGATTTAAAATAAAGGAGGGTAAATAAAAAATATATATCAGAAAGAATTTTTTACAGTGAGGGTAGTGAAATACTGTAACCGGTTGTCCAAAGAGATGGTAGATGCCCAATCCCCCAGTACAAAGCCATGTTGGATGGGGCTTTGAGCATCCTGACCTAGTTAAAGNCCCATGTGAACCTCTGAGGTAGAACAAGGTCAAGTGCAAGGTCCTGCACCTGGGTTGGGGCAATCCTCAGTATCAATACATGATAGGTGATAAAGACATTGAGAGGAAACTTGTGGAGGAGGGATTAGGGGTACTGGTGAATGAAAAGCTGCACATAAACCAGCAACATGTGCTAGAAGCTCAGAAAGCCAACCATATCCTGGGCTGCATCAAAAGAAGTATAGCCAGCAGGTTGAGCAAGGCAATTTTGCCCCTGTACTCTTCTCTGTTGAGACCTCACCTGGAGTGTCTAGTTCTGGGGTCTGCAGCATAAGAAAGACATGGACCTATTGGAATAAAGGTGATGAGGGGGATGGGACACCTCTCCTCTGAAGAAAGGCTGAGGGAGTTGAGGTTGATCAGCTCTGAGAAGAGAAGGCTTTGGGAGGAGCTCGCTCTGGCCTTTCAGTACTTAAATGGGGCCTATAAAAAAGATGAGGACAATCTCTTTAACAGAGCCTGTTGTGATAGGACAAGGAGTAATGGATTTAAAATAAAGGAGGGTAAATAAAAAATATATATCAGAAAGAATTTTTTACAGTGAGGGTAGTGAAATACTGTAACCGGTTGTCCAAAGAGATGGTAGATGCCCAATCCCCCAGTACAAAGCCATGTTGGATGGGGCTTTGAGCATCCTGACCTAGTTAAAGATGGGATTGGACTAGATGATCTTTAAAGGTCCTTTCCAATCAAAAGCTTTCTACAATTCTATAATTGAGAATCAGGTACAGATTACAGTTGCTTGGACTGTTTTACAGGCTGAAGGGACCAGGCTAAAGAAGTAACGAGCATGCTTCTGATGAAAAGATATTGAGGTTCAGTTTCTGCAAGGTATAAAGGAATAAAAAACGTTCTCTTTGCAGCTGTCTTATTGCCACCACTTTTAATTCTGCAAAATTAGTTTCAGTTTTGCAGTCTGCAAAGCAAAATTATGCTTTTACTCTCTGGTCTATATAGATCTTTCTTGGCAGACACAGTAGTTTACGTTTTAGGTCATTTATTTCATACAGTGTAGCAGCATTTAGCAGCTGCAAGCATGAACTCATGTCTCAGTGTGCTGCATGTATGCATGCTTACTTTTATTAAACTGCAAGTACATGGATGCAATTTTGCAGTGCAAGGACAAAAAACAAAGATATGACAATGAATGACTGGAAAGGTAAAGATCAGAGCAACTGTAAGTTCTGTGATGACTGGCAATAGGGACCTGAAAACAGTGACAGGCCAAGGCAACCAATAACTGTGGGCACATCTACCTATTTAATAAAAGAGGGCCAGACAGCAGGTTCCTACTTGATGACTTCAACCACCTGCACTTTCAAAAGCTAGATTTAAAAAAAAAAAAAAAAAAAAAAAAAGGAGGTAGGTGCCAGTCAGTTGGTGTCAGTCAACTTCAGATCTATTTAAACGAGACCATTAATGTAGTCGCGAGGTCATAGCCCATGAGCAATGTAACAAGTCAATCCCTCTGAGAGGTTAGCCCTAGGTGCTGGCTAACTCTAGCTGGAAATAATCATTCTAACAAAACCCTGCGATTTCTGTCAGAGGCTTTTACTGAACAACTTGCTAGACCTTTCACAAATTGACTGTTGATGGTTCTTGAAACCTGGCAAAGGTCTTCAGTCTCTACTGAAGACTGTAGTGTAGTAGACAGATATTAAACTCTAAAAAGAAACTGAGTGCAGATCCAGAAAAAGCACAGCAACATCAGCAAGAAGCTCAGTGAGGATTTATTTCTTTTGTTTCTCGATCTGATCAATTTGGCATAGTGCTTTAAATGTTAGCTAAAAGTATTCAGAAGTAGTGAGAGTCAGAATCAAATAAATTATGGTGACTAATGTTACCAGTCTTTCAGGAGCTTGCAGATGAGTTGTTGAAAGTCCAGAAAACAGGCACATGAAAATAGGGATTGCAAACAAGTGAGAGATGTGGTCCTAATATGTCATGCACACTATGTTTCAAGTAATGAGCATGTTACACGACCACAATTGCAAAAAAACCTTTGAGCTTAATATATTTCAGATGAAATTCTGGTCTTGTTAGTGGAGCTGTATAAAAAATAAAACCAACTCTTCAGTTTTCAGGGGAACTTGAAAGAGCTCACACCGACACAAAGCTCTTGGGAGAAGTCCTCAGTACTTTCCATTTAAACTCTTCTATCTATGGCTTACCAATAGTAAATACTTACTTATTTGTGAACTCGTGCCTTTAAAGTGTTTCTGAAGTGGTGCACCTTTGTTCCTAACAACCCTAAACCTAACCCCTACCCCACCAAAAAAAAAAAAAAAAAAA
>WBNM01045738.1:0-37963 GCA_013399055.1 Ramphastos sulfuratus | reverse complement strand
TAGCTAACA
Organism: Ramphastos sulfuratus; assembly: GCA_013399055.1. Taxonomy (NCBI): domain Eukaryota; kingdom Metazoa; phylum Chordata; class Aves; order Piciformes; family Ramphastidae; genus Ramphastos; species Ramphastos sulfuratus. Next base: position 37,954 of record WBNM01045738.1, on the reverse strand, counting down.
ACAGAAGCAGATTCCCACTATGGCCTAGTTTTAAAATTAGAATTATATATGCCCACACAAAGAAAAAAAAAAAAAAAGAGCCAAAGTTATTATATTTTCCTTGACTTTCCTTGACACTTAGCACCTTTTTCCTGACTTTCCTTCAGTTTGGCAATTCAATACCAGTTAGGGATATGACTGATAACATACAAGAAGTGGAGATCACAAAACAGGCAAAAAAGTTTTTCAACAAAACTTCACCTCTTGTCTGGTTCCTTTGTGACAACTTGAGCTGTCACACTAATACAAAAGGATACAACAGAAATAGAATCCTGAATCAATCTGCTATTGTTTCATTCTTCTGAAAGAGTGCAAGTGAGACAGCAGGTCAAAGCTGAGCTCTTCAGCTGAACCAAACTTGAAGTGCCCTTATATTCAGGCTTTGATCTTCTTCTCAAGTCCTCATTGCACTTAGGTAATTGAGATGCATAAATAAAACAAACAATCAAAAAAAACCCCCCTCCAATTCCTATCCTTGTCCAGCACACTCTTTCTGCACTGGTAAACATATGACAGCCCTAATTATAGTCTAATTACAGTTCAGGAGCCTCCAGCACAGGAAGGACATGGAAGTGTTGGAGCGGGTCCAGAGGAGAGCCACAAAGATGATAAGAGGGCTGCAGCAGCTCTCCTATGAGGACAGGCTAAGAGAGTTGGGGCTCTTCAGCCTGGAGAAGAGAAGGCTTCGAGGAGACCTTATAGTAGCCTTCCAGTATCTGAAGGGGGCCTACAGGAAGGCTGGGGAGGGATTATTTATAAGGTCTTGCAATGACAGGACAAGGGGCAATGGGTTTAAACTGGCAGAGGGAAGATTTAGACTGGATGTTAGGAGGAAGTTCTTTCCAGTGAAGGTGGTGAGGCACTGGAACAGGTTGCCCAGGGAGGCTGTGGCTGCTCCCTCCCTGGAGGTGTTCAAGGCCAGGTTGGACGAGGCCTTGAGTGACCTGTACTAGTGGGAGATGTCCCCGCCTATGGCAGGGGGTTGGAACTAGATGATCCTTGAGGTCCCTTCCAACCTTACTATTCTATGATTCCATGATTCTATGATTCTATAGTCAAGATACATGCTGATACATTATTATATGAATGTTACCTATTAAATGATCACAAGCAGAAGTCAAATGTTTTTTCTGGGGTAGCTAGTCTCTGCTTTTAACAGACAGTGCATTGCAACATCATATTTAATGGAGTTCCTCTTTACTCCTAGCAAAATGCCCTAAGATATCAGGGTTATTGTTGCTCTGCAAATCATTGCTGGCATTTTGCCATCTTGAGAGAAAAGTAATGAAAGTGACCTGTACACTAAAAAATAATCTATTTATTTTTTATGACTTTGGCATTTAGCTCAAAGTTAATAGAGCTGATCTGGCATATTTTATTTTTAAACAGTCTGTATCTCACAATCTTTTCTACTACATGTATCTGTGATCTGCTGTTTTTAAGTGTATGGGCAAGCAAACACATTCTTGCAGTGTAAGGAAAGGTGTGAAGCCATAACTCATCAGCTTCTCAGTGTATTTAATTTCAGTCATTACAAAGGAGATTGCTTTCCCTTTTGTGATAATGTTTTGCAAAACAGAAAGTGTATTTCTATTACATCACAGGACATACATAAGATGTGATGTGACTTAGTCTTCAGTGAGGTGCCACACACTATGGCAACTACTTAATTGCCCTTGATTAATCATCTTCTGGTGTGGGTAAAACTATTGAGCTTTAGATGAGGTCTAGCTGAGGCTGGAGTCTAACCTCAAGTGAAATGTATAGCTTTTTCAGAGTAGAAAGGGACCCCTGGGTGGCATGAGCCTATTGAACAGGGAAGAGCTTAAATATGGTGAGAATTCATGTGTGGGAAAAGCAAATACAATCTTCTTACCTACCAGCACTTGAAAATGGCAAACTAAACATTTCCCTTCACCTGAGTAGTTTAAAAGAGAACAGAAAATGAGCTCCACTTGCTCTGCTAAAATCTTGTAGTATAATAAAACAGATGTAATAAGCCAGCAGAAAAGAAATACACTGAAGAAAATTTCAAGCACACCCTAAAGGAGTGGTCCCACCATAGAGAAGCACTTCCTGCCTTTCTGAGGAGAGTGGACATTTACAGGCAGAAGAATCTCCTACAGATCACAGAATCGTGGGAGGTTCTTCAGTGGCACAGAGTATCTTAGAATCATAGAATCACAGAATGATTTGGATTGAAAGGGACCTTTTAGTAAGGGATATGTTTCACTAGACCAGTTTGCTCAAAGCCTATGCAAACTGGCCTTGAAAAGTTTCAGGGGAAGGACATCTACAACTTTTCTGAGCAACCTGTTCCAGTGTCTCAGCACCCTCACAGTAAAGAATTTCTTCCTAATACCTAATCTAAATCTACCCTCTTTAAATTTAAAACTGCTACCCCTCCCCCCATCACTTACACTCCCTGATAAAGAGTCCCTCCCCATCTTTCCTGTAGCCCCCCTTTAAGTACTGAAAGGCTGCAATAAGGGCTCACATCAGCCTTCTCTTCTCCAGACCGAACAACCCAAACATTCTCAGTCAGCCCCCAAAAGGAAAGATGCTCCAGCCCCCTGATCATCTTCAGGACCCTCCTCTGGACCCACTCAAGCAGGTCTATGAGTTTCTTATCCTGTGGCCCCCCCTTACAGGACACCGTACTCCAGATGGGGGTCTCACCAGAATGGAGTAGAGGGGGTACCTCCCTCAACCTGCTGGCCATGCTTCTCTTGATGCAGTCCAGGATGTGATTGGCTTTTTGCGTTGTGAACACACATTGCTGGCTCACATGCAACTTCTCATCCATCAGGACCCCCAATTCCTCCTCTGCAGGGTTGCTTTCAATCCTTTCATCCTCCATCCTGTATTTATACTGAGGACAGCCCTGAGCCAGGTGACTTTGCTGAATCCCATGAGGTTGACATGGGCTCACTTCTCAAGCTTGTGCAGGTGCCTCTGGATGGCATCACATACCTTAGGCATGTCACCTGCACCTCTCAGCTTGGTGTCATCTGCAGACTTGCTGAGGGTGCACTGATTCCACTGTCCTTAACATTTAAACATCATCTGATAAAGAAAGAGGAATTCTAGCCCCTGGTGTACTGATTATGGATTTTATAGATATTAGTTTCTGTGAAAACTTCCTGTTGGAAATGAAGACTGTAAAACTTTTGAGGTATATAATGACAAACTCTAAAGTAGTTTTGAGCAGTGGTACAATTATGGTCTGATAAGAGACTAATAACGATAGAGCAGTAAGAGGTAGCTGAAGGCAAAATTTGGATTGTTAGTACCTTTGAAGACCTTTAAGTGATCTGCTTTGAAATATTTCTGCATTCCTGCAGCTTCAGTGTGTAACTGAAAATAGATGCATAGGAAAATAATACAAATGTACTAAAAATAAAGGACATATTTGGTGAAGATGATGTCTATTCGGGAAAATGCAGTTTGACCTCAACCAGAAAAGGGCAAGGCTCCTCTTACAAAATGTTGAGGTGTTATGTTTTAAGCTAAAGACTAGAGAAAGCCAACTGACACAGAAAAGCATACAGTTCAAGGTGACACATACTTAGTGTTGGGAATGCTACTAAATCCTCTGTGTTACAACAAAGTTCCAGGAAGGAACTGGACAGACATTTTCCATGTGTGAAGTGTATGAAACAGATCACGTAAAACAGTCAGACAGAAAAAAGACCCTTAAAGTGCTCAACTGGAAGATAAACAGCAGGTTGTCCCAAATATTTCTTTGGATCATTGATACAAGCAGCACTGGATAGCAACAAAATCTGGCAGAGAGGGGAACCTACTGGTGAGCTTGGCACTATACAATGGGCACTGGCATACAGCCTGTCTACTTACAATTTGGGAGTAAACTACATTTGGGAGCTGGTAGAGAGGAGTCAGCTAGCACAAAACAACTCTGTACCAGGGAGCTAGCAGTGCAGAGAAGCACATTCCAGTGGCCAAAAATCTTTCCCTGGAGCTGATAAATCTATTAGCATCAATGTAACACGAACATACATCATGTTGGCCTCAAGGAAATGTATCATACATGGACGTATCTGTTGAGAAATGAGACTGGTTAGAAAACAGCAAGCTTGAAACCTGAGGTCTCATGAGGACTTCCCTGTCAAAAGGTTTTGGTTCCCTTTTTCAAATACTCTTTTGTAGTGCCATAGATCTCAAAGGAAAATTGCTGCTGGGACATTCCTTGCTGACAGGCGTCTGATGCTTTGACAGTGGTTGAAATACAATCCAGCCCCACACTAGCCACTTTCTCCTCTGAAACCCCAAGGATGTCCTCAGCTTTGTGGGAGTAGAGATGAGATGATGTTTTTGAAAACACAACCTCCTGCTCCATTTCTCACTTCTCTTTCTGAGAATAGTGGAGCAAAAAAAAATAATTTTTGCTACTACTTAGTTCCCAGCTCTGTGTCAGGACCTATAGCGTGTGCTTGCTTATGGGAAGTTCTGCGCCATCTCAGACTATTCCCATAGACCTGCCAAGCCTGTGCTCTCCCCAGTCCTGCAAAAATCCCCTGAAGTCAGGGCACCATTTCTGTACATGCATGGGGTGGCCAGCCTGCCTTTCTGTGCAGCATGGGGCATGCAATCAAGAAGCTCAGCAGGGTGTGCAAGATGAAGTCACCAATGCCTGTGATCGTCTCTTAGCATTACAGCCCACAGGGGGTTTGATGTGATTTGGCAAGCGAATGATTCAGGGAACTGAAGGAAACAAGTCCATGTCATTTTTATTTTGACTCTGAGCAAGGCTTTAATAAAAACATAAATGCAATGTAAATTCCAGGAGAGCAGCTTTAGTGATTTCTTTTTCTGTGTGTGTTTCTCTCTCTCTTGCTCTTGTCATACATATATACAGAGAGGGACAGAGGAAGAAAAGGAAAGTAGAATGTTAAGCTTTAAAATAAATCTGTTTTCTTGAGAATTGTTTTTTATACGATGTTGCGTTTTCATAAAAGAGCCTGAAAAGGCAAAACAAATTCTCACAACCCTTTCTAGCACCACCCTTCCAGCCATGCAAGCCGATCAAAGCCGTAGTGCTCTAACATCTCAGATACCAAAGATAAGAGTGCAGTGATAAAAGACATTTCATCACATGATGTGTGGAAAGTTTTGTCTAAGTTAGGACTAGCTGCTCAGTGCAGGTTCCCCTTTCAATTCTCTGAAATGCCTTTTTAAAAAAAAATTGCACATGCACATGAAAGCAAATTTTGAAAGTGGTTTCCTCCCATCTCCCATCACTCTTACACCTTCTCTAGAGAGGTCGGTCAGCTATAAGATGTACTATGAACTACACATAAAAGTTGCTTTTGTGTGCACTGCATAGTTTGATAATTGTTAGAGCATTCTTTTACATCATGTTGCAAACTACCCTGCACACACACAAAAGGCTTGTTTTTTAGTTTTGCTTATCTGTTTCTGTAATGCAATACTTAGCAATTCACCAGCTAAACCCTATCTTTTTAAAGGTTATATAATCACAACAGGAAATATTTTGAAATGGTCACACTGATCACAAGACAGACTACTGTTTAGGCTGAACATACATTTGCATTAGTGTCCTATTTTTAGGTCACATCACATGCCAACTCCATGTATTTTGATCATAAATGAAATAAGTTTTGCAGTCTTCATGAAAAATAGAATTGTACTTCATTCTTGCTTTGTTCTTACTCATCATGCTTAAATTCATAATCTGACAGAAGCAAAGAGTGAAAAGGAGACAGTTTGCATTCAATTAAAGGTCAAGCTTTTGTTTACTTCATAGATATTGCTATTTTTTTTTCTTGTTTCTTTAAGCACCTGCAATAAAACAATATTTGAGCAAGATGTTGATTTTGGCCTAACTACTCAAAGGGACTTAAACATCCACATATTTTTTTTTTTTAAGATGTCAGTCTTGGTGGTAGCATTCCTGACTGATTTCCATGAATCTCTCTGCAAAATCAAAAGTAAAAGCAAGCTTCTCTTCTGTTGCCAGTACTGTCAGTGAAAAAGTAGCAACCATATTTTGACCAGGAAGACATGGGCTTTATATCCCACAAGCACCCTGCAAACTGAAACTAATTTGAGTGCAAATTTGGTGCTTGGCTTAGCTCTGAATTTTTGTAGCAGACAGAGCAGTGTAGATATAAGGGACTTGTAGGGGCAGATGAGGGTGAGTTTGGCAGAGGATAATGGTGCCTTCATTGCAAATCACCAGGCTGAGTGTGCATGTTTCTTTCCCTCTTGACAGGCAGAAGTGTAGTAGGACTGCTTCTGTTGCACAAATATACTTGATTTCCTCAGCTTTTAAGAGAAGGATGATGAATGTCAGGTCATAGGAGTATAGGTATCCACTTGCTCTACCTCTTGCTTTTGCTGAGGTCCTTTATATATCCTCCTTGACCCCTCTCCTCAGCCTGTTACCCCAAGATGGGTTGGGAGAATAACAATATAAAGATTCTACCCTGACTGGGCTTACCTACCAAAGGGGCAATTACACAGGGAGATACCTAGGAAGCTGTTTTAATCTGGGCTCGTGGAGTTAACAATATAGGGCAAGCTGGCCTCAGAGTGGAGACTAACCTAATGCTTCTTTAACAGATCTAGGCTCATGGGACACACATGGAACAGTTCACACACATCCTCATTCCAGCACAAGACCTCAGCTATCTCTTGTGACATCCTGTCTTTGCTGATGTGACTGACTCATGTCAGTGGGCTTGTGAATGCATTGATGTGAAGGAAAGTAGCAGGTAGGTGACCAGGTCGTTTTTAGTGTCCTGTTGTGGCAGGTGGCAAGCAATCACAGTACTTCTGATGCAGTGTCTGATGCAGGCTTGTCAAAATACAACATTATTAGAAGGCCGTAAGATTTTTTGGGGAAAAAGCCTGGCAAAACCCCACTCCTTCCAAGTTGTCACCTCTTCAACCCTATTTTACTTTTCTGATAGGAAGGTACCTGAAAATTTACTTGGCTTTCATACTCCCAGTTGGTCAGGAAGATGCATAGATAAACTGTAAATGAAGAAAAGTGCAAGTATCTAAATGATTGTATAGTAAAGAGTTAAGAGGAAGGGAGGAGAAATGAGGAAATAGTGGTTGAAACAATCTGCTTTTAAGTATGCGAAAACTTTTAAAAGTCTTGATAATATTTTAAACAGTGTATAAGCAACAAAGAAGTGCCCCAATCAAGTTGTTTTCTTTTTCTTTTTTTTTTTTTTTCTGGGGAGTGGGTGTGTTCAGAACTAGTGGAAACTGTAATAAGAACTTCAGAAATAGAAACCACACGTTTAGCCAAACAACAAGCACAGGTTTCTTGCCCACCCAGACTGAAACTCAAAGTGAAGCAACTATATCTAATGAAAAGAGAGGTTGATTTCCAAACCCTTCCAGCATAGGGTAGCACCATTTTTTCTACTCAGTTATTTAATTTGAGGTCTATTAGACCTAAAGTATATAAAAGAGGGCAAGTGCCATAAAGTACTTTACCTTGGGGTTTGCCACTATTGACAGCTGGACTGTCAGTATCAAAAAGACAACTACGAACTGCTTACTCTATGTCATCATCTATGAATGTTAAGCTGGGGGGTTTTTTTGTTTGTTTGTTTGTTTGTTTGTTTTTTAAACTATGTTTATATTGGTCTGCTTATCCATTGCAGAAATACTCTTGACATTTGTCATTATGGACAGTAGTCATTTAGCAGCAGTACAGTCTTTGTAGCCCTAACATAGAAAAAGAAGCTTTAACACTTCGTCTTACAGATATGTCTTCAAAAAAGTGATGTCATTTTCAAATGTCTGTATGTAGGTCGTTGCCAAAATGTAGAGCACAGTGTTCACTAGTGTGAGTGGTTATGGAAAATGATTTTGATTAGGGATGCTTTAGGATTAATTTATTTTATAAGTGAAATAAATGTGAATAAAATTCATATAAATAAACAGGAGAAAATGACAGTATTTAATTTTAATCTTCACAGCTACTTAGTAGTTTAATTGCTGCAAGCTTAACTTTCTGCTTCTATGGAATCCCCTTTAACGGTTATGCACGGAAGAGTCTGTAAGACTTCCATTTACCAGCATCACTGCAATTATCTGTCTTCACTGCCTTTGATGACTACACATGAAGAAAATTATGCTTCATCTCAGATCTGAAAAAAGAAAATAAGCACCTGCAAGATAGTCTCTTCAACACATTTCTCCTCTGGAGGAGGAGAGCACCGAGGCATTAATTTTGACAAAGAAAGTAAAGACTGAATCTATTTCAGAGAAGGCTTGGATGTTTCTCTTCTTTCCAAAAGAAAGCAGGAGGACACAACAGCTCTGGGCTGCAGAACTGGAGGGTGAGGGCCGGGACCCTATGGATGACTGTGCAGATAATATGCACTGAGATGCTGGGCAAGGCAATGGTTTCTAAGAGCCAGTCAATAAATATGTTCACAGAAACAACACAGGCTGCTTGGACTTAAAGACTTGATTTTTCAGAACACCTTCTTACCTAACAAATTAAGTTTGTCAGGCTATGTCACCTCATCTATAGGGGAAGGTTGCGACACAGGAGAATTCAGAAGGGAATGTAGGAGGTTTGGGTGACTGTTTGCCAGTGCAGGCATCAAACACTCCCACTTCTTCACTTTATCATTAATTTAGAAGCAGGAATATAAACAAAACCCATACAACTGTTGAACCCAGTTGCTGTTCAGCTTTATTTGCAAAGGATATTCAGTCTGTATTCACAGGCTAATATTTCCCCTTTCTCCCTCAATAAATATGAACATGTTGGTGATTTCTAGGCAAATTTGGTAACAGGCTGTAGATCACAATATTAACTAAGTTCCTGTGCACTGCATTAAAATATTTGGCTAGTTGGATGAAAGTCTAGAATTTAGGTATTTAAAATTCCACCTAATTTGATTTTAGTTCCTTTCCTTGATTTCTGCATACGGTTTTCTCTGTGTCATGGCCATATTAACTCAGGAGAAGATTGTAGACATGTGCAATGACAATAATGACAATATTTACTATAAGGTCATAAATCACAGAATTAAGGGAAGAAAATTAGCCAGTGTATTCTACTGCCAGTAGAACCACTGGAGATCTTGCTGGTGTTATATCCCCTTTTGGGAGGGTGTCATCGCGAGTCTCATGCTAGCTGCTCAAAACACCTCTCGCCCATCCAGTTTTCAGCCTGGGATCAAAGCAACAAAACCACAGCTCAGAATAAATGGAAGAGTATTTCATGTGATTACAAAAACCAGTCTGCAAATTCTACACTGACTATTGATTGACTTGACACATAACAGACAATTTATGAATGGGCCAAGACTCAGTGAATGTATTTGTTTTCCACTGAAGGCAACAGAAAGCAAGAGTATTTACCATTTGGCTCCCTTGGGCCCACAGCTGGACACAAAAAATATCTTTGATATAGAAGCATGACTGTTTCTAACACCTGGTATGCTTTGAATTTCTGGCCAGTCCTTTGTGAACAGACTCTTACTTATGTATTTCTTTGTTTCCTATTTACTAGAAAAGTTTAAGCTGATGATATATGAAGAGTGAAAACTCTTTTTTTTACTAAGACAGGTTGGAGTAGAGAAGCATTTATGGCTCCTGTAGCATGTTGGCCTGAACTATGAAATTCTTGTTAATAGCAAGCTGAAACAGTACTTTGTTGTTGTTGTTGTTTCAGACATGAGGAATTCAAATCCCCAGGTGCCCCTATGCTCTTTAGAAGTAGGCAAAGATGCTTCTGACCATCTGTTTTTCCTTCTACGCTCAGGGTTACACTAGTCTCAGAGACAAGTTACAGCAAACAGAAGATTAGATGCAGCTAAGGGAGCCTATATTTCTGTAGTACAATTTGTCTCTCTTTGGTCTCCTACTGCTGACTGGCATAGGAATAATCTTTCCATGTGCTAGTGTTCCCCATATATCAAAGTGACAAAGTAACAAAGTGACAAAGTAACAAAGTGTTTTGCAGTACTGCAGCAGCAAAACTTGGGAGATGCAAAGATTCAACCCTACTCAATGTAAACATTTTCAAGCTGAGGTTTTAACAACCATCGATATTATTGATATCCACATCAGTTATGATCTCTTCCTGTGTCATGTGGGGATTCATGTAAGACTGCCCATGAACATTAGCATGAATATACATGTGAGTCAAGCAAATCTATCAACTTACAATAACATCTAAAACTGTACCAGGTACTGCTAGTTTCTCTGAGAAATGTTGATGGAATATTTGTAATTTAAAAATCTGAAGTAAAACAAAAACAAACTTTCAGAAATGTACATGATTTAAAATTTCAAACTGAATCCAAAATATCTAAGCAATGAGGCTATTTTACCCACCAAGACCAGATTTAAAGGCTGCATATCTACAGAGCAGAGAATTGCTGAGAACATGAAAGCCAGACATCTAGCAGGAAGCTTCAGCCTTCAGCATCTTAGAGGTGTTAATGATATCTCTATGCCTCATGGGAAGAATACGTGACCAAGAAGACACATCTTCATGTGAAAAAGCGGGTTCCAGATATTTCCTTTGACAAGCATGTACAGAGCTAGGTCATGAACAGGGCTGATAAAAAAAAGTATGATGTGCAAAGCGGTATTTATTTCAGCTTAAGGACTTGATCTTAACTCAGTCTCACATTCTAGTACTAGCAGCCAACCTCTTTTAGCTGCAATCACAAATAAGCTTACTCTCAGGACCACTCTGGAGAAAGAGACTTGGGTGTACTAATTGACGAGAACCTCAGCATGAGCCAGCAGTGTGCTCATGCAGTCCAGAAGGCAAATTGTATCCTAGACAGCATCAAGAAGAGCATGGCCAGCAGATCAAGAGACACAATTCTTCCCCCTTACTGTGCTCTTGTGAGAACCCACCTTGAATATTGCATCCAGTTCTGGTGTCCCCATCATAAGAAGGACACAGAGCTGTTGGAGTGAGTCCAGAAGAGGACCACAAACATGATCCAAGGGCTGGAAAAGCTCTGCTATGAGGATAGGCTGGGGGAGCTGGGGTTGTTCAGCCTAGAAAGGAGAAGACTCTGAGGGAACCTTATAGCTGCATTCCAACACCTGAAGAGATCCTACAGGAAGGGTGGAGAAAGACTTTTCATGAGAATATCTAGTGATAGGACAAGGGGGAATGGTTTTAAGGTGAGGCAAAGTAGGTTTAGATTGGATCTGAGGAAGAAGTTTTTCAGTGCAACAGTGGTGGGACTCTGTAACAGGCTGCCCAGGGAGGCTGTGGATGCCTCCTCCCTGGGGGGGTTCAAGGCTAGGTTGGATGAGGCCTTGAGCAGCTGAGTCTAGTTGAGAGGCATCCGTGCCCATGGAGGGCAGACTGGAGTAGAAGATCTCTAAGGTCTCTTCCAACTTAAGCCATTCTATGATTTGATGAACTTTTTAACTAACAATGTATTTCTAATGACCACAACAGCTCTGATCTATGCACTGAGTATTGAAGCACTGCGTAATAGAGATCTTGGACTTTGCAGACCTGGGATTGAGGTGAAGGGAAGGTGTCCATTATGAAAACATCCTGTCTTTTCCTTTCTTGTCAAAATACTCACAATGCTCATATATCTCAGGAAGGTTACTGCTTTAGCAGCACAGACAAATAAAAGACTGAAAAGCCTGGGAGCCGGAATTCCATCAGCAGGTTTCCTTGGTTGCTTTGCAGTTTAATGATCCTACTAGTGAAAAGCTGGAAGTCAAAGAGCTGGAGAAAGGCGTTAACTCAGCTGCCAAGAAATTGTACAAGTTAGGCAGTTGGAAAATGAACGAGTTTAAGCCTGCCCATTTTCCTCTGATCTTTGTTGGAACCAGTGCCCTCACAACAATTTTCTAAAGGCAAAATACCTCATCAGAAACATTTTGACATTTTTCTTCTCCTTGTTCAATGAGTAACATTATGCCTATGTACAGTGCACTGTTCAAACTCTTGTCCTAAATATCAAATAAAGAATTTATCTGTGGGTGTTTTTGTGGCATCTAGTGTTGTAATATCAAAGTGCTTCAAGAAGATTGGCAATTTTCTTCTTTGCAGCTTTCCTTTAATATGAAGATTATTTAACACCATCTATCAAACAGGAAAGTGAAGAACAGAGACTCTGTGTTGCCTAGGACCTGACTTCTAAGAGCATTTGGCACTACATAAAATGTACTGTTTCAAAGCCACTTTCCTTTCTGTGAGTCAGATCCAGGTGTCTTTCAATAAGCATTTGAAAATGAGGAACTCAGACTTTGTGCCTCTTTCTGAAAAGTTAACCCCTTGAAACAGGATTTCAGGCTCTGTAAAATGAGCATCATGAGTGGAAGAATTAAGGCGTCAATGAAGATTTTAGGTGTCTCAGAACGGGATCCGAGGTAGTAAAATGATTAGGAACAATGTGGAAATCATCACTCTACACGTAACACACACATAGGTAATCCAGAGGAGACTATGGATGAGTCTTGGAAACATGAAAACTTGGGGGGAAAAAATTTAGTTTCACAGAACATCTTCTGTCTCACAGGAAAAGTACTGGGAGACCTGAATCTTGAACCTCTTCATGAAGACTTCTTCTATGAAAATTCCCTGTTGTGTTTTTTTTTCTGGGTACTGAATACCATTACACACACACACACACACACCAAGGATGTTAAAGGTTGGAAGGGACCCAAGGAGATCATTGAGTCCAATCCCCATTAGCTACAATATTTTAAGACGGTTGACAGAAAAGAAACATTTTCCTTCCCTGTCTAAACAAGACTAGCAGTTAAGGTCAGCAAATTATTGCCTTAAAATGCCTTCCAGGTGTGACCATGGGACTAATCATCTGAGAAGGAGATTGTTTTAACCACAAAGCTGCTGGGTAATGCCCATATTTCACATCGAAGATGTGCAGTGAGAAATTATTGATACGACAACTCAGGGAAAGACAAAAACGTCATGCAGGAGGGCAAGAGATTCTCTAGCCTGGTGACAGGTGTAGTCATTAACTATAAGGTGGTGGATATGTCCTGGTAATCTACTCACCAGATTGGCCTTTGGGATTATCTAGTGACTACTAAATGTGAAATAGTCTCTTTTCCCTTCTATCTGAACAATACCACAGGCATTTGCTCCTCTTTTGTCCGATAACCATGGCTTCCTCTTCCAGCTTCAAGAGGCCAGGTGCAAATCGGCCCAGACTGTGGTAGCCAGCATACTAGCTACTTAGTAAGGAGGGAGGTGTATAAAGTTTTCAATACTTTCTAAAGAGAGTGTTGAATGTGCACGCTTTTCGTTGTAGAAGAATGATCTAGAGAAGGAGTTACACTATTTCCTGCTTCTTGACTGTGTTTGAAATGAAAGTACTTGTACTTCTAAATAAAAAATGCCTCATGTACCTTAAGCATGCTCCTTAGTGGCACTAGGCTAGCCCTCTCGGTCCTGTCAAAATCCAATTGTTCCATAGTTACAAACAGGTATCTGCTCTATACTTGTCCTGAAGTAACTTAAGTGCTGCAAAGTAATAAGGAGGAGATGTTACTGCATGAAGCGTATATCAATATTACTAAATAAGATTCTGTCAGAACCTGGGCTTAGGCTGAAAAATTCAATTGCTTGCACTGTTACAGTTCTAGCACACTTCTATTTTCACACCAACTAATGTTCCCTTAAGCAGCTCTAGAGCCCCACATGATCCTCTTCTGTAGTTTTGAAGTTATCATAGACCAAAGACCATTCCTGAAAAGGAGTTTGGATGCAGACATCATGTTTCAAAGCCTGAGAACAGTAACTCCAGATATGCAAAGTAAGCTAAAACCGAGCGTATCACTGGTCCCAGTAAATGGATGCGGTGCAAAGTTGGGTAAAAACGTATTTTCTGTCTAGACCACTAGAGGGTGCCAACAAACCTGCTGTGCCTTGAAGATTTACTTTGAGGTTAGAGAGACCAGGCTGTTTCAAGTTTTCCTCTCGAGTATTTGAGGAAAAGAGCTAAAAGGGTCACACTTTGCTGTTCTCCACAAACCCATTTACATCACCTGCAGCATGTAAACCAAAGCCTGTCTTTCTCCCGTTAATCACTGTTCAGGCACCAACCTTTGCCGTTTACCTCAATTTTGTACTAATAGATGTTTTCTTTTTTTTTTTTTTTTTTTTTTTAACCTTTTCCTCACCATTTCTGTTTCTGTTTCTGTACAGTTCCCTATCCTATCCCCCATCACTCCTTGTGCTCCAAGAAGATTTGATCCTTGCACTACTTGACTATCACAAGGTGAACTAACAAAAATACAAAAGGCTTATTCTCTCTTCATCTGCTTAAGCATTGCATGCCAGAAGTGTGGTCTACCTAAGATTTCAATTGGGCGTGATTTAGACTGTCAAAGACTGATCATATTTTTGAGAAGTTATGAGGGGAAAAAATGAAAGAAAAACCCAAGATGATTCCTTTCTTTGTGCTAACTCATCTATTCAAAGCAGAGGCTTGTGTTCCTGAATATTCTGTTATTGCCTCAGCAAGTGCTACATACAGCTAAACTCTGCATGTAACATCCTGCCAAAGAAAATGTAAAACTTTTCATCTTAAATGTTGATCAGACTTACAGGCAGCTCCCTCAGGAATTTGTCTCGACGTAGTCACTGCTGATGTTTCCGTGCTGTAGCAGATCAAATTTCCTCTATGAGTAAGAGCTGCAAGAATGACCACAGAAAAGATCTTTTAAGAATCAGTTGTTACAGAAAAAAAAAAAAAAAAAAAAAAAAAAAAAAAAAAAAAAAAAAAGAAAAAGGTAGCACATCTAAAGATAATGCCAGACAGTGACAAGTACTGATAACACTGCCTTTTATAGCTTTAAAACACAGTTCACTAGCTGTTAAAATGTACATTTGCAGGATTACCAAAGCTGCATAATATCCACATCTGAAGGTGAAGAAAAGATGAAAGAGCATATACTCTTTGGTGAACTAATAATTCTTCCTCTTACTTTGGCAGAACTGAATCTGGTGCAGTGTATCTGCTACTAAGAAACTCTAGCTGCTTCATCATGATCCGTACCAGTGTGCAATTTCTGTTGTTATTTCAATTCACCAGCTGCTGAGCCTCAATTTCTCAGGTGGTAGTGTGAAAACATGAGAAAAATATGGAGCTCTTGGATAACAAGATTGTAGATTCCTTGCCTCAGTCTGAACAATTTTTGGGCCCTCATCAGCCTGTGAGCAAAAAAGGCAGAATTTCTCTGTGAAGACATCAGTGAGAGCTAAAATTCAGCATCTAAAAAAATTGAGCCGTTCCATGAAGTGCGTACAGCTCTCTCTATATATATCTGAGTATTTAGCTTTAGTTAAATAATCAACAACAGTGAAAAATAAGACCAGCAATGGAAATGTTTAATAAGGAGTTAAAGCTTCAGACTAAAAATATCTTAAAACAAAGCAGATAAAACTGATATTGCCACGTTCAAATAATGTAGAAAATTAATGCTGTGGAATAATTCTCACTGAGTAGCATATAAATTTAGGGGGAAATGGATTATATTACTCATTTTAAACAACAGCCCTAACTCTTAGGCTAAGAGTCTCTCTCAGGTTTTCTGCACATAAACTTGACCATCCCATTCAGGATCTGGCAGTAGGAGTAAACAAGCCCAAACAACAGTCCTAAAGACATGTACTTATAAAATTAGCTCATTTAATACAGGAATTTTTGAGGCAGTAGTCAATGGCCAAATACTCCCATTTCTATGAAGTATTTTTTTCAGAGGAGTGCTCCATTTTCAAACTTATATTGCACTGTGAAAAATACAAGAACAGTGTTCATATGTATTGCCTAGTACAAAAAAACAACCCCTTCTTCTGCCCATTTGGAGACTTTGCAAACATTAGTTGTCAGTGGTGAATCCCTCTGGACTTCTGTTTCAAAAGAAATATTTTTTTTCTGGAAACTAACCAAATATGAAGTAAAGTTGTTAGATGGCAATATGCATGCACGATGCCACCGCATCTTTTAAACACATAGAGAAATAGTCTTTGTGTCCCTTCAAATTTTGAGCAGGACAGAGGGAGTCCACCACAGGACAATTTCCTGAGGTTGGGTTGTGGTCTACTGGGTTTCTCCCTTCTAGCCACTAGAACATAGCAATTACTAGGGGAGACCACATTTACCATACAAGCAATGGCTTCTCTAGGGTTTATTTTCCATCTTCTTGCACTGCTACATACAACATATGCCTCCCTCTGACAGAGAAGTGAGGACTACACCTTTTCACCCCATAAAACATATGAGACCAAGTTGGCTTTTCTGCACTTACAGTCATGAGTGAGAGAAAAATTGTCTGCACAGGCAGATGCATCTGAGTTGAATCCAAACTCACACTGAAAGACAGAAGGTGAATATATGTTTTCAATAATTGTATCTGAAGGGACACTAAAAACTGAAGGCAGAAGCAGTGGGTAAACTGCTTGCTGACAGCAAGGGAGGCCTGAGTTCAGTTTGCTCTTCCCATGCAGAGCTTCTGAGTACTTTCCCTTGAACTGTACCTATGCAGTATAACGGGGAAAGGTGACTGCGGGATGGGTAGGCAGCTTTCATCTACAAGCTGCAGAACAGGCTGCAAGTATTTTGCAGCTAAGGTCATATAGAGTTGTAAGAAACACAAATTGCTTAGCATTGATACCCAAACTAAGAAAACTAAGGCTGAAGAAAATGCTATGCCACAGCCTCTTCCTTAGCAGAATGGTGACATGCTCTCTGGTTGTGTCTAAACTGATATATAGCTGTTTGCAAGGGAAAACCTGGGAATCTTGATCAGATCACCTGCACTTGGAGAGTTTTGTAAACCGGGGAAACAAGTCTGGCATCAACAGAAATTCATTCAAGTTGCCCACATGTATATGACAGTGGCACATAGAGTATTTTAAGGATAAAATTCATTACAGAGGTTCAAGTGCTACCATAGTAGTAATCTCTTAAGTAAGGTGGATGTGATTTAGAAATGAAGTCCAAATATTGATGGGACTTACGTATCTGAATCAAAGGAATGCTTTTGAAAACCCTAGCTAGATTCTCCCTATGGCTATGTATAATAAAATGCAGACAATTTTATACCACTGAGCACAGTTAAGGAGCCATTGCCCAAACATTAAAACTGATCACACACAAAGACTTAGAAAAAAGCCAGTGCCAAAGACCTGAACCTCCAGTGTATGACTTCACCCAGGGGTCCTGGGTGAAATGTACAATTTCACTTTCTGTAGGGCGACCTGGTGAAAGCCCATTAATGCACTAACTGCCTTACAGATGGCCATTTCATTCTTGTTTCTGAACTATTAAAAAACCCTTCACGGAAATAGTCTCTCTGTTTGTCTATTAAGAGACAACAAATGCAGTATGCAAGAGTGCACTGTGTTATAAGACTTCCTTCTGGTGCCTGTCTGTCTGAGTTCAGTTTTTATGCATCAGAAGACCCTGATGAAATTATATCAGTTTATGCTACGGTTCCACAGTCACTTCTCTGTGTGTGTTTCATTGCTGCAAGCTCAGGAACAGTATCAGGATGACTACATTACGTGACTCTGCAACACCTAGTGACAGATGCCAGGTCTAGGTTTACAAATAAAACTGGTTCAAAATTATCTGTTGTTTTGGTGGTTTTTTTTTTTTTTACTCCTCCAATGTAGAAGCTGATTCTTCCTCCTTTTCAAAATACTGTTGAAGACATGCTATGATTTTTACTACTGTCCTTACTAAAGCAAACCATACACCTGAGAACACCTTATTTTGCTAGTGGTTTATGCAAAATGAAATGCTTAAATCTAGCAGTGTTTTCTTTCTCTTTTACTGAAGTATTTTCTGCACCAGCTCTGACTTCTGCCTATGTGTAACATAATTTATTCACTATCATTGCTCTATTATTAACCCATACAATTCTTTATGGCTTGCAGTCATCTGGCACAAAGACACACATGTGCTTCTTGAATTGCAATAAACTTTGTTCTCCCTTCAGATGTAAATAAAATGAGAAAAAACAATCAGTCTTGACTTTGCTGACTCCACTGAAAACCAGTTTTGAATAAACAGCCAAGAAGTGAAAAGCTATACTCCTTACCTGGTCTGGGATGTACAGTGCACCTTGGAAGCTTCTTAAATGAAAAAGAATTAGAAATAGTGGAAAATTTGTACTCATCCAACCACAGAGCTCAGGAAATGACCACATATTTTGCAATGATTAACTCCTTCCTCACTGTCTTGACTTTTTCAAGTACACTAAAAAAAATCAGCTTACTCTTCTACTGCACTTTGGTGCATGCCCTAAATGTGACTTCTGTTTCCTACTAAGAATATGCAGGTGGCCAGACAGATGACTCTGATCCCTCCATGGAAGAAAGAATTTGCAGTGTCTTCTGCCTGTGACCAAGTACATTTTACTGTTAAGTGAAGCTTACGTGGAGTGTAGAAATTACTAAGTAATGGTTTGAGCACCTAACTCTAGAGATTTAGAGCAATATTCTCAGCACAAACTCAGTATTGTGGTTCTCAACAGAACAAGAAGGAAAAAATATTTAAAGCAGCAGCATCCATTGCAGTCTGGACAGGCATATGGTATATTATATTTTTATGCATAGGGGCTTTCTAGGTGAAAATCAGGCATGCAGGAACATCAGGAGTTAGGTCCTCTGTGTGTAAAACGTCTTCTGCCTGCTAATAACCTGTTTCCCTTGGCTGAAGATAGCTATTTGAGAGACATTTCTAAGCCTGAGCACTGTGTAAAACTATTAGCCTGAAAGCTAGTGAAGGCTAGAGCACAGGCAGGAGCACAGGCATCTTTATTCTGAACCAAAGGTGTCACATGGGCTTTTTGCATGGAGGTGCAGGGTCAGTTGCACCCTACAATAGATACTCCCCACCAAAACAGCAGGCTGAGAAAGCAAGCACTTCCAACAATACTGTAGCACTGAAGATGGATGTGTTTTGCACTTTTCTCCTGTTTATAAGATTGAGAAAACAAGCCCTGGGCTTATGTGCATACATGTCCTTACCACAGCATTGAAGTCTCTTTGCCTATACATGTGTGTGTTTTATTTTACAAACCTTATGGAAAGAGGGAAGTATCATTTGGGATGTTTGTAGAGGAAGACAGAATAGAAATGTCACCAACATGCACTTTTACACAACAGTTTCATAGCTCAAGCACCCAGCTAAATCTGTAGTCCGGGCATAAAACATGTCAAAAGTCCATAGAATCTAGAAGAGGTAAGAACCTAGTCTGTTCTTCTCAGCAAAGCTGAGCTGACAAAGCAGGACTGCCAGTAAGCCTGTTCTCCACAGATATTTCCACAGGGAAAGGTTTTGTATGAACAACTTAAATAACCTTAGTAACAAAGACGAGAGCTCAACATTGTCCAGTGGATAGTAGGTTTCTGAAAGAGGTTACTTCTCAGATTATTAGTACTTACAAGACCTGGTGACTCAGATCCTGTAAGATTGTTGATTCCTCTCAGCGGAGCAGTCCAGCTTCACCAAAAGGACTGGAAATGTTATGCATCCCAGTCATGTGTTTAGGGAGTTATCCAAGAAAGTGGAACTAGGGAGCCTGAACCTGTCCAGACTCAAGAGCCTTCCACTGCCAGGACCAGTATTCTAGATTATTGCACTGTGGGTGGCTAGAACCACCTTCTTCAGCACTGCTCACAGCCACCCTGCCTTGTGCAGAAAGCACTGCTGCATCTGCCTGTGTTAGGGTTCAGGTTCCTCCAACACAGCAAAATGTTTCCTCTCTTCCCCAGATGACAGCAGATCTGGTGCCACAACCTCTTGTTTGTATTATCTGAGGCAAGGGTGGAGCTGTTTTGTCTAGCTCTGCGCATTTCCACTATAGATGTCTACATCAGAGGTAGTCACTCAAGATGCTTTTGAATGTAGGCAATGGAGATCTTTGCGAGGTTTTTTATCTGAGAATTTTAGCAACCAAGTAAGAGTTCCTTTTGATACATAGATATATATTTTTTAATACATATATATATATAAAAGATAATATATATATATATGCTTCCATAATTTTTCATGTAATCAAATTTTTATACAAGCAGTAAATAAATTCCTTGTTCTCTTGAAGTTCAGTTCTTGTGTTGACTTCCTAGAGACTATTTCCACTAATGATTTCCAAGGCATGGTCCTGCAAGACACCGAGGAGTGTCATCTGCACTTCATGTTCATCCTTTCACAGTCTACCACAAAGATTATGGAGATATTTGGGGTCCTCAATGTAAGAAGGTTCTTAGTTGTTTTTTTGTTTTAATGTAGGCCAAAATATTTGGTAGATTCCGCAAGCTAGGGCTATTTATTTTATAGCTTCATATGCAGAGGCATGGGGAAGTTTTGCGTTAAATCTGGTTCAGAACATGACTTAGGCTCTTTTTGCCTTGACTCCTCTAACTTTCAAATACAGAAACTCAATCAACTGTCAGACTTTGTCAGCTGCCAAACTTCTCAGCATGAGCTTACAGGTAAACAGGAAGCAGTTTCAGTCTCACAACCTCAAAGCATGCAAAATACATTGAATAAGACCTCCTGAAAACTATTGAGATTTCATTTGCTTCCTAGGTTGTTTTATTTTAGCAACAATATGCTTTCAATTCAAATATACTTTTTATCCACTTTTTGATCCCTAAGGCTACAAACACTAAAATTTAAAAACTTTTATTGGGTACTATTTTTAAAAAAACACTTTGCCCTCTAAAACTGGGGAAAGGAACTCAGCACAAAATACCTAGCATTCATTTTTTGGTTAAAAAAAAAAAAAGTTACAGTCCTGGAGTGTTGTGTGGTCTCATGAGTGTAAGCAGTTATTAATGCTGCTATGTAATATACTATGGTATATAATGATGAAAAGAAACTATTATTGTTAGTGATATTGTAGTAACAATTTTTTTTTTTTCTAGGAGTCATTTGGCTGTTAAGATTTCCTCAGAAAGCAATTAAGTGAACTCTGAAGACTAATCCGATCTTTCAGAGCTATATTTCAGTTTCATTTGGGTGAACTCATTTCGGGGCAATGGGTTTAAACTGGCAGAGGGAAGATTTAGACTGGATGTTAGGAGGAAGTTCTTTACAGTGAGGGTGGTGAGGTACTGGAACAGGTTGCCCAGGGAGGTTGTGGATGCTCCCTCCCTTGAGGTGTTCAAGGCCTTGAGTAACCTGTGCTAGTGGGAGGTGTCCCTGCCTATGGCAGGGGGTTGGAACTAGATGATCCTTGAGGTCTCCTTCCAACCTTACCATCCTATGATTCTATGAAGTTCTAGCCCTCTGTAAGCCTACAGTCAGCTTCTTACTGGGCTCAACAGGGCTTGTCTTGTAGTCTTCCATCTTAAGCAGTTTATGAGTATTTGCACTGTTGTTAACAATACACATTTTGGCCACGTTTTCCTGGGAGACAGGGACATGACTTTTGTGTAAGACATTTGAGACTACTTACTTCGGCAATATTTCAGGCTTTGGGGGTTTATTAAATTGATACTAGAAAGCTCCTCAGTGTACCTCCAGAGCAGAGATCTTCCTCTTGGGTGAATTTGCAATAATCCTGAGGGTTACTTGAATGTAGCTCTGGCTCCTGGTGCCTGCAAGAAGCAGATTCAGATCTTGATCTGACTTGCACAAGGCCTTGAAGCCTCCCCAGCTTCAGGACATACCAACTCCTCGCGTGAAAACAGAGAAGAAATAAATGGTCTTGGGGATTTGCATTGAGGCTAAATGTGGTCATTTATTGTCAGTAATGTTGTTCCCAGAGAAGCAAATGCTAGCTTCTCTGCTGTAGCTGAGGAAGGTCGGGGGAATTAATGCATGACTGCAGGCTAAATACAGGAAGTGCTTTGGGTCGCTCTGGTAGGTCCAGCCTAGCAGTCAATAAATAGAGGAGAGAATGGCATGATGCTAGCTGTGGCATGAAAACAAGGAAGAGAGGAAAACTGTCATTCTACTTTTCCTAAAGGGTAAAGGGTTCTCCATCTCATCTGGAGGTGGAGAGCTTACATGGGTAGTGGTGGTCTGTAAGCACAGTGATATGGAAGTGTGAACAGGGCAGTGGAGGGTGGTCAAAATCATGAAAAAGTGCTGTGCTTTGGGAGTGAGAAGATGGAAGAGTAAATCTCCATAGAAAGGAGGAGGAGGTTGGAGGGCTGGAGAAGTGAGGGAAGATGGTAGGAGTGAGGAAAGCTGAGAGAACGAGACCTAGAAGTACAGTAAGCAGGACAGAGGGGAGAGTAGATGATCTGGTTATTTCCATCCTGTATCACAGTAGAGGGGAAGGAAAGGAGAAGAGTATCCTGGGAGACTTCTCCTTCTTTGTCACCCAGCACCAGGAGATCTTGGGCAAGTCTCCAGGGCTCAGATATTTGGTCCAATCTAGGTAAACAAGAACACCATGGCAATGAGGTGTCTCACAGCAAGGTGAGCTTTGCAGAGGATGAGCTTTGCACAGTCAATCTGATATCTCCAAGCTTCCTAACACCTCTCTACCTCCAGAGCTCAGAACTGAGTTATAATGCCAACGGTGACAAGAACAGACAAAACTCATTACTTTGGTACTCACTGTCCAAGTGCCAACAGTCATTTTTGCCCATGTTGTTGAGTTGGCTGTGCTGTGATGCCATTACACACCCGATAAAAGTCCAGATCTCTGTTATCATAGAATCATAGAATCATAGAATGGTAAGGTTGGAAGGAGACCTCAAGGATCATTTAGTTCCAACCCCCTGCCATAGGCAGGGACACCTCCCACTAGCACAGGTTATTCAAGGCCTCGTCCAACCTGGCCTTGAGTTATGACTGACTGCCTATTGTGGAGCTAACATGCAACCACCTGGAACTCTCCAGAAAGAAGATACTCCTCTTAACTCTCCAAAGAATAAGCAGACAATCTTGGCCAATTACTTCCAAAGTAAGATTCAGTATCCAGATATCCTAGGTCTATGAAGGGGTGGTATGGTGAGAAATAAAGCCTAATAAATACATTTTTCTTGCACAAATTGGTGTGACCTGCTTCCTTGTCCAACAGTATGGTCTCCATAGGATCAAGAACAAAGAGGTGCCTCAGTTTCCTGCAGTTGAAACTAATGCACACTTTATGAAGCACCAGAACTCCAACCTTAGGTCTGTGGCTGCCACCTCATAGCATCCCAATGTGCATGTGAAAGACAACCAGATGATGAGGCCCTGTCAGCATGGGTTCATGAAGGGCAAGTCCTGCTTAACAGACCTGATCTCCTTCTATGACAAGGTGACCCAGTTAGTGGATGAAGAAAAGGCTGTGGATGTTGTTTATCTGGACTTTAGTAAAGCCTTTAACATCATGTCCCACAGCATCCTGCTGGAGAAACTGGCTGCTTATGGCTTAGATGGGTGGACAATTCACTGGGTTAAGAACTGGCTGGATGGTCAGGCTCAAAAAGTGATAGTTAATGGAGCTAAATCCAGTTGGCAGCCAATCACTAGAGCTGTTGTCCCCAGGGCTCAGTATTGGGACCAGTTCTCTTTAATATCTGGATGAGTGAAGTGAGTCCACCCTCAGTAAGTTTGCAGATGACACTAAATTCAGTAGGAGTGTTGATCTGCTTGATGGTAGGAAGGCTCTGCAAAAAGAACTGGACAATCCGAATTGATGGGCTGAGGACAGTTGTATGAGGTTTAACAACGCCCAGTGCTATAGGCTTGGGACAGAGCGACTGTCGGGTTGTCTGTCAGAGAAGTACCTGAGGGTGTTGGTTGAAAGCCAGCTAAACATGATCTAGCAGGTGGCCAAGAAGGTCAACAGTATCCTGGCCTGTATCAGAAATAATGTGGCCAGCAGGACAAGGGAAGTGATTGTGCCACTGTACACGGCACTGATGAAGCCACATCTTGAATACTGTGTTCAGCCCTACAAAAAGGACGTTGAGTTGCTAGAGCGTGTCCAGAGAAGAGCAACAAAGCTGGTGAAAGGTCTAGAGAACAAGTCTTGTGTGGAATGGTTGAGGGAGTTAAGATTGTTTAGTTTGGAGAAGAGAAGGCTGAGGGGAGACCTCATTGCTCTCTCCAACTACCTGGAAAGAGGTTGTAGTGATGTGGAGATTGATCTCTTCTCTCTAGTATCAAGTGATAGGACAAGAAGAAATGGTCTCAAATTGTACCAGGGGAGATTTAGATTAAGTAATAGGAAAAATTTCTTTGTGGAGATGGTAAAATCACCATCCCTGGAGATGTTCAAGAAACATGTGGATGTGACACTTTGGAACGTAGGCCATGGTGGTGTTACATTGATGGTTAGACTCGGTGATCTTAGACATCTTTTCCAAACAAAACAATTCTACGATTCTATAAATCTAGCACTTGATGTTTAAAAAAAAAAAAATCCAAATGAAAAAAAATTTATTTTGGCTGAAAATAAAATTTTCACAAGCACAAAATAAAATATAAATTTATTGAATCACTGCAAAGTCTTGAAAATGTTATCCCTAATACTCAGTAAAGCAGAGTTTTGACTGCCCTCTCATTGCAGTTTTGATCACTGCCTCCATCACAGACCACAGCGAAGGGTGGAGTTACACAAATTCACTCAGAATAAAACCACCTGCACAGTACAAAGAGCTTTAGCTTGAATTGACTCAGTTTCAAGAAAACTAATAACTGCTTTTGAAATACTTTAGAAAACTGAGAGTTTTCTGACTAATTACTGGTCTGACTAGCCCCACCAGGCAGATTTCAGTTTGATAATCCCAATACTCAGTCAGACTTCAAAAGTGATGTCCCCTTGCTATTATTTCTGAATATGATTTACACATAAGTGGGTCTCCTTTAATTTCCCTGGGAGGTGTTAAAGGGCCTATTAAACAGGAAAACAAAGAAAAAACAAACCAAACAAACAACCTCCCCCCCAACAAAACAACAAACTAACAGACAAAAAGAAATAAAACAGGAATCACTATTTCTTGCTTTGCATTTAAGTATTTGAGGTATTTTTTTCCTCCAGTCATATAATGTGCAGTTCTGTTTGTCATTTGTCTTTGTTAAAGACAAATTTAAATTTCTGTCTAAGGACTCAACTGAGGACCTCAAATGTTATTTCTGTGGGAAGAGGGTTGGGAGGAGGCAGGATTCAGATCTCAGCCTGTTGGCTTACTACATTTTGCAGAGGAAATTTTCTCCCAGATGTAGACAAGCATAATTATCACAATCTCAGGTAACTTGGGTTGGGATTAATGCACTCACTTGCACCCAAGATTAAACACATACCGTACTCACTGCTGACACGGCCACACGCTCATTTCTCTGCCCAAAGACTGGGTCAGCCTAAGAGACAAACATCTATGATTCTGCACAAGGCAGCAGTCTGGTGGGCCCTCTGCACTGAAACTGAATGCTGTCTTGGTCCTAGGCGATACTAGCGAGACCACTTCAACCAATGTTTTCCCAAAGTGGATATATTCTTAGGTCTCAATTTGGGAGCATGCCTTGAAACACCTGGGAACTGACCAGCTGAAGTCAAGCATGGGCAAGGCTTTAGTCAAAACCTGTGTTACTAGGGACATACAGGTTCCAGCAAAACTTCTGCTGGTGGTTATCAAGGTTTGGTTACCTTAGCCACAAGTGAAGCTTGTTTCCTGCCACACCTCAGTCATCCTAGACACTTGAGTGACTGGTGAACAGACTAGTAGGAAACCATTGTTTCCTGTCTGCCTGTTCCTAACAAGCTCATGGATATAACACAGAATGGTTTGGGCTGGAAAGCACCTTTGAAGGTCATCTAATCCAACTCTGAATGAAAGATGCTTAAGTGGGAAAGCCTTTCTTCAGGCTGCCCATCTTCCTATCTCTTTGTGATGCACTCTAGTTCCTGGGCAAAAAAATGGGCAGGAAACCGGCCAGCTCCTTCAGGCGTCAATGCACTCATCTTATAGAAGCAAAATATTCATCAGTGGTTAACAATAGTAGGTTTTAATGGTCAGTGTTTCTTTTTCTTTTTTAATAACTGAAGTGTTTCAGTTTTGTTTTGGACGTATTTGTAAAGTGGTGGGGTTTTTGTTTAGTTTTGTTGTCCAGCTAAAACTATTCATCTGAAAGCTAGCGAAGGCTAGAGCACGGGCAGGACCAGCTATAAGCTCTAGTGTAGCAGGTGTTGAAAAATAATGCTCTGGCTGTCTCATGGTGGGATCCCTGTAGTTTGTCCTTCTGTGCCATTTTTACATCACACAGCTACTTGGAAAACATATTCACCCATGTTTGGGTAAGCAGTTGCTATCAAGTCTTGACTGCCACCAAAAATCCCCTGAAGACACATCTATTTCCACCTTCAACAGTGGGTGCAAGTATCAAGCCTGTCTGCTGAACAAGAAGGGAAAACAAAAGGTGAAAGAGTTATCAGCTGGCTAGCACCACTTGCCAAGGCAGGGTGGACATCATCCAGGCCTTTAAGGGAGCTCAGGATTAGGCCCACTTGGAAGGTGGCAGACCCTCTTTTTTTTTTTTTTCCTTTTTTTTTTACTGTAAAAAAGGTTGTTTTGCAGACGTTATGTAAAATGTCCTATTTGTCTCTCAGCTTCTCACTGATTACAAACGGATTACAGGAAGGAAACACTCCACCCAGTTTCTTAATTTATCAGGCACCGTTGCTTAAAGGTGTTATTCACGTCTTAACAGAAATCTGGTTTCCCCCCTTCTTTTTAAGAAAAAGGGAAAAAAAAACCCAAACAACCAACACAAACAAATGAACTTACTACTTATTAATTATTCATTTTATGGCAGTTACACCAAGAAAAGCTTTTGATTTTTCCATCCTTACATTTGCTAAGGAATCCTTTCAGCAAGATTGAAAAAGATTTAGCGTTATTTCTTGCAGAAAGAAAATGTCATGCAAGAGACAGAAGTAGTGCATATTTCCAATGGGCTTTGTACTGCAGCTCAAATCAGAAACCTGCGTCCTGCTCCCATGAGACAAGCATCAGTCAGTACTTTCAATCTTGTAGCTATTCCTGCAGACCATAATGTAAAAAAGTGAGGTTTAAATTGTGTTCCCAGTTCTGTTGATGTGGGTGTAAAACCATTGCAGCTCCTGGAATGATTCCACACTTACTGCTAGGGGGCATGGGTAGCCAGCTAAGAGGAAGTGCAAAGGGTGCAGAACCTCTGGACATGCAGTGAACATCTAGGACAGTGGGGACTGGGAAGAAGCAAGAAAGGAAGCAGGGTCTCTTGGGAAGCCTTTATAGTAGTGCTGAGGCAGCTGGGGAAGAGAGCTGGGGCACTCGTGGCAGGTGTCCTCTCAGCTGTAGCTCTCCAGAGGAGCAGCAGCCTCACATTGAAATCTGCTCTCTTGGACCCCTGCATGACTCAAGCTGTGGCACAACTAGGGCTCCCATAAGGTGCAGCCAAGGCCCACAGAGCTACTTTTGTGCCTGGAGATCCTTGACAACAGACATGGACCTAGGGCCAAACTTTTCAGCAGCAAGTGTGGCTGTAAGGTCAGTGACCAGAGGCAGAAGAGATGCAAAGCATGAGACTGATTTTCTACTGTGGTATGCTTTGTCACTATAGTTCAGATACAAGAGGCTCTATAAGATGATGGGCTATGTCCATAAATGGCTAATAAAAGTGTTGACACCATTAGAAAACATAGGTACAATGTGTTAGCTCTGATAGTATCAACAACACAAATACTGCTTGCAAAGAGGAAACCAAATTTACGTAGATGGACTAAAGCTAACCCATGAGTCTTTTTGCCATTCTGTTTTTAACTGCAGGCTCTGTCAACTCCTCTGAACTTACCCTTGACCCAGGCAGCAATGAATTTTGCTCTCAGCCCAGATATTTATTTTCTGCATGACTGAATGTTTACTGTATTGTCTTCAGTCATTTCCTTTAACAATGTGAACGGGAAAGAAGCTTTAAAAGATTTTTTTTAAGACCAAGAAATGTAGTCCTGTAGGGTGCAGGGCCCCTCCACTAATATATACCTTGCATTTCTTACTCAGAGACATTAGTATGCTGGAGTACTATGATGTCAAGGAAGATCAGTTCCTTTCTTGCTATTTACACTAAGCTGTAAAAATGCCAATAAACATCTCCTAAAGAAATTGCAATTGTGTTCTAGCAAAGCACAGAATATGCTCTTCTGTGGTTTTTGCAATCTGAGATCTAACACAGCAGTTTTTCAGGTCCCAGTTAAAAGTCTAATATGTATCTATTCCAGATTAACTCTAATATGTATCTATTCCAGTTTTGCAATTCTTCTCTCAGGAAGTTCTTGGCATATCTTCATTTCCATTGTATGTCTCAGGAATGCATCTGCAAATTTTCATTTGTGCCTGTTGTTCAAACTCTCTGCAGCATAATAATAAACAATGGAATCAAAGCAGAGACTGTTTAATGCCAGAGAAAGCTTATATAACCTCACTCTTCAGTTTGGCAATATAGGCTAACTGGATTACTGTTATCATTGCATCAAGCATATAGGACATCATAAAATTCTTACACCAAATGAACTTCAAAGCCCTAGTGTGCCTTTTGGTTTCCCCAAATTGTGTACAAGGGGAAGTGAGACGTTTTCAGTAAGAAGCTTTTGAATAATTGCAATGCCATTGCCAGTGAGGTGGTAGAAAGCATAAAAAAGACCTGTGAGCCAAAGCTCTGTCTTTGTGATAAGCAGTGCTCCTTAAGAAAACATCATTTGGGGCAACAAACACATCAAAACAAGCTGCTATCTGCCAGTCCTGTGCTGAAAATCACAGTGATTTTCTTAAGTGGAAGTAAACAATTAAAGAGGATGCACACCAGAGGAGCATCAAACATTTGCAGCATTAAGTGTTCAGTTCCTGAGCATTGCCCAAGGCTGCTGTGGGTGCATCTCCTGTTTCTGCTGAACGCATCAGCTGCAGGGTGACAGTGAGCAGGGCCAAAGAGCCCACTGTTTCCTGGAAACAATAGGCAATATAGGCTCTTGTGTTATACAGGAAAGGACTGCCAGTCAGGTTAAGGCAATGTCTCACAGTGGAAACCCAAGTCCAGCAGCTATAGTGCTTTCCAGGAGCGTGGGCTGACTGAAAAGTGAGCAAGCAGAGGGTTGGCAAGGCAGCACAACAGCATTTGCCCTTGGGCTCTTGCCTGTTTTGTGAGCTAATGCTGCCATGATGGTAGGATGTATTTAATGATGTCTTCTGATATTGCCCTTCTAGATGAGATGATTTTTTTGTTTTTTTTTTTAACAGGATCACCGAATACATCCAATTGGAAGAGACCTCAAAGATCATCCAGTCCAACCCTTGACCCAGCCGTGAAGTGTCAACACTAAACCACGTCCCCCAACACCGCATCCACATGTGCTTGAACACCTCCAGGGATGGTGACTCCACCACTGTCCTGGGCAGACCATTCCAATGTTTGATAACCCTTTCTGTGAATAAATGTTTCCTAGTATCCAGCCTGAACTTCCCATGGTGCAGCTTGAAACTATTTCCTCTGATCCTGTCACTTGACACCAAGGACAAGAGCCCACTCCTGACTCCAACCTCCCTTAAGGTAGTTCTAGAGAGTGATGAGGTCTCCCAGCAGCCTCCTGTTTTCCAGACTGAACGCCTGGTCCCTCAGACACTCCTCATAGGCCAAATAGATAAACAATACATAAATTTTATTTGTTTAAAATTTAGATATTTTATATATATTTAAGCAGCAAGTTCCCTGACATATCAGAAACTCTTTAAACTTAGTTATTTTCATCGCAGTAAATACAACACATTTTCATCCATGTATGTTTATGGTTTGGGTGTTTTGGTTGTTGTTTATTTGAGTTGTTTTTTGGGTTTTGGGGGGTTTTTTTGGCTTGTTTTTTGTTTATTTGTAAGAAAAGTTATTTTCTGCAGTGTTTAGCCTGCCTCTCAGTTGTAATAGCAGTTTAGGCGTTTGCATGTAGTGCACCAGGAAAGGATGTTGTCTTAGGTACTCTGAATATCTGTTCTACCAAATGCACATTTCAACTAATGTATGGTCTTACCCTCTCTCAATTAGTATTGCTCTCTCTTCTCCCAGTCCCATCTTCTGCTAATAGGATTCTGGATAAAAAGGTTGGAAGGTGCTCTACACATTAAAGATTTTTTTGTATTTATTGGCAAATAAGGCATATTGTCCTGATGGGGTGAAAACCTGGTTGTTTACAGAGGGAGCGATGCCCTCCATT
Source organism: Ramphastos sulfuratus (assembly GCA_013399055.1). Classification (NCBI taxonomy): domain Eukaryota; kingdom Metazoa; phylum Chordata; class Aves; order Piciformes; family Ramphastidae; genus Ramphastos; species Ramphastos sulfuratus. The sequence goes on along the minus strand of WBNM01045738.1, from coordinate 7,738 downwards.
GGCTCTGGTCTGCATTACTGAGGACCAGTGCTGAAATGTGCCTCTCTCCCCCTCTTCCAACTGTGACCAGAGCATCTGTGGCTTTGCAGTTTGCAAAATGGAGTGGTGGTAGCCCCACCTTATTCTGGGATCTTGCCAGTTAATGCACTGGTAGGGAAGCACTTGCTAATATTACTACTAGTAATATCTTTGCAGCACCTACCTTTCTTTATGTTGGAGATGGGCAATCAGACTCTGCTTTTAGCCTGCTCAGGCACTTGTTTTCATTGGGCAGCTCAGCCTCAGTAATTCTTTTCACCCTTGTGAAGGTGGAGGGGTCACTGTTTGCTGCTCCCCGCCCCACAGCCTGCCACAACAGCAAGTGGAGAGGAGGCGTGGGAGGAATTTGAAGGCTGAAACACACTTTCTCTGCATAAATGCAGTGAAGGTCCCCCTCTCCCTCCCTCCATTTCCTCCCCATGAAATATATGGAGTGTCATGTTTTTAGTCTTCCTCCCAAGAAGATCCACTCACCACCTCAGAAAAACTAATTTTGCACCTGCCATGGCTCCTGATGTTGCAAAGGTAGTGAAATGTGAAGCAAATCTCAGGCCAGCATGAGAGAAAACAGGTAACAGTGCCTCCTGATGACATCTGCCGTGATGCCAAGCTCCTGAATCATGTCCTCAATTAACTGAATGGCACTGAAATCCTCCTGGAGGCTGTGTATTGGCACACACAAATATCACAGGCCTGATAGATAAAAAATGCCAGCTTGAACTCCCTTCCTTCTTCACTGAAGGCAAGGGAGGAAGTAAGTAAGCAGGGCTTATAGCTCCCTGACCAGTGGCAAGTGTGGGAGCATTTTCTGCTGCAGTAAAATACATTCATGAGTGAGCAAATGAATTCGAAGATGTTTGGAGGAGGCCCCCAGCATGTTTTTGTAGCTCTAACAGAGATGCTGAAAGCAGCAATAGCTATCCCAATTAAGGTGGCCAACCTGCTGGATTGCTATGAGCTGCTCCTTCTGCATGACCTGGACTTACTTTGGGGAGGCCAGATCCAGTAGCAGAGAATCACAGTATCACAGTATCACAGTATCACAGTATAGCAAGGTTGGAAGAGACCTCAAAGATCATCAAGTCCAACCCACTACCACAGAATAGTGGTTTGAACCACATAATATTTATATATATATATGTGTGTGTGTGTGTGTGTGTGTATAGTCCCCACTATCAGAATCATGAATTTAGACTGTCACATTTATGGCTGGAAAGGAGAGCACTGGTCACTCTCTGGCTTTTTTGGTCCTTGAGTAGGCAGCTACTTTTCTGCCTGTTACAGGATCTGAACAGGTATTCCTTTCCCTTGTCCGTTTGCTCTCTCTAGATACTGGTGTAATCTGATACCTTTGTAACTGGGGAGTAAAATATTCTGTGTAAATCAGCTGAAAACTCTTCCTCTGCCTTTTTTCCCATCTCCTTTTCTTATCTCTTGGTAACAAGAAAGGAGATGGGAGTGGTAGTGGTGGAATTTAGCTCTTGCGCTAAACTGTTACACGTTACACAGCGAAAGAAGCCTGTTTGGCTGACTCAGAATAAAAATTCAGTCCAAAAACATCTGCAGCAGCACTTCCTTGGTCTTCACTGACCAATTCAGCATTGAACTAAGAAGCAGCTAGGAGACAAATGAAAAAATGAGACAATTAAAATAAAACCAAACCAAACCAAATGAACAAATAAAAACCAAACCGAAGCCCCAAACACCACCACATTAATCTCCAGGAATTCTTTGTTTTCTATGTAGTCTGGCACTATGGCTTTGTGAAAAGAAAAGGCCACTGCTAGGACATAAACCAAGCTTTTGTCTGTGTTTGTTTTCATTTACCCTATCTAATGTTGAAGTATCCTTAACTTTAAGGCCTTGGTGGGAAATGCAAGGATTTTGGTTCTGAACAGCTAGGCGACAGGGAGATTTCCAAGTCTCTGAGCACATGTAAGACTCCAGAAAATGAAAGTATTTTGTGTTTTCCAGTTCCCATAGCATGAGCTAATTTGTACTGGGCTTCCTATCCTGCAGATTCCTCTTGCTCCATCTCAAGGGATATTATTCACCTTCCTTGTCAACTCCCACACACATAGACAAGGGGCAGCCTCAAGTTCTATTAATATATAGTGAGCTGTTTGTAATTTTGGATCCTAGAAACCTAGCTCCAAATGTGAGAGTCTGGGTCTTTAAGAAGCCTGTGGTTAGGGATGATAAGGCATACTTCCTGCAGGTTCCAGCTCCATCTATTATTTTTTATAACAATAAAGAAAAAAAAAAAACAAAACCTGTTTTCTGTATCAGCAATTTTATGGCACAGTTGGTTTGCATTTCCTAATGAGGAAGCATTAGGGAATACTAAAACTTACAAAGAAGAAAAAAAATTGAGCAAGCACGATAAAAATTAAGGCTAGTACATCAATAATTGGAGCTCATTGAGCTACATTGCATGTATTTACATTTAATTGGTCTGCAGGCTGATTTCTTCATCACACATGTATAAGCTTTGATAGAAACCACCATCCTTTCCCATAGGAAGACATGCATCTTCATGAGCATGAAACCCTGACACCTTGCTCCCACATGCAGCAAGAACCTCCTTCACTGCAGAAGTCCCCAGCACCCTGTTTTAAGATGAGCTCTGTCCTCCTTTCCCTAACAGCAACAGCTTGTACCACAAATATTCTCCTTCTCCTGCCAGAACAAGGCAGGAGCAAACAATTGCTGTACAGGGAAGGGAAGAGAAGCAGCAGGAGACACAGCCAAACCGGACCCTATTCCTAATGCCTGCAGTGCTCCTCTGTTGTAAGTTATGCCAGATCGGGTTCAGGAAAATCAAAACTGCTGATTTCAAAGTCTTCACTCCTTATCCTCCCTCTCCCCAGCTTCCTTCCGTTCAGCAGGCTCCAGCTGGATGCAAAGTGAAGCGTGTCTGCAGGGTACTCACTGCCCCACTGACCCAATGCAAACCTGAAGCATGCAATGTCCAGGGCAGCTGAGGCTGCTCGAGAGATCTTTGAGTGTCTGTCTGGTCTCAGCTTTGACCGTCAGATGCAACAGCAGATAGGGAGATTTGAACACTGGCAGGGACCTGCCACATCTTGGCCAAAGCCCAAATACAAGCTGGTGGTGAACTGCAGACGTTCTGGAGTAATTGCAATGCAAACACTTCGCTTGCCCTCCTCTTCACTGTCATAATTATTTTGCTTGACTCAAAAACTTGTCCAGTTCTACAAAATAGTTGGATTGGCAATGAATAATTTCTCTTAGGCTCAGCTATAGCTTGTCTTGTCCACCCTTGTTAGTCAAAGTACCATTTCTTTTTCATCTTCCTCTACCTTGGCATGCCAGATAAGTGTGACTCTAAAGCTCAAGTGCTGGTCAGATGATACTGCAACAGGTTTGTGGATGAGACCCACATGAGCTGTGTAAAGGCTTCCAGCCCTTCTAGACTAGCTTTCCATCCTTGAAGAAAGAGGCATTGATCAGAGGGCAGTCTACCCCATCTCTCTGAAATAGCTCTCCTGGAATAAAATGAAATCTTTTCCTAGAAGTACCCACTTCTCACAGATTGATGAGATTAAATCAGATTACTACATTTCAAACTCTTTAATTTAGAAACTGAATCCTATCCTTTGTGACTTACTCCATAAAGGCAAGTCTTAATTCATGGGTATTTCAATCAGTTAAACCAGTTACTGCCAAGTTAGTACCAACTGGTGTAACTGACATTCTAGCAAATTAAGTCTAGGGTATTGCTAACTATGCATTAGAAATAAAATGTGCCAGAATTAGAGTATGGAACTAACACTGTATTCTTTTTCTTTAATATTTCTACATCAAGGTCCATGAGACTTCTCATATATCTAGAAATCCTAAATGTGACAAATACTGATATTGTTTAAAAGATCAGAATATTTCTTAAATGCTTGCACTGAGACTTATATCTTCCATCTTTTTCCTNTCAAGGTCCATGAGACTTCTCATACAGGGAAGAAGAAAGCTAAAATTATAAGTAAAAGGTACTAATACATACAAATTTAAAAGGATCTGAGGTGATATGGCATTGAACCTCAACCAGTTCCACTTATCCATAAAAAAATTCCTCCAGGGAGAAGATGGAAATCCAGCATTATCAGCCATTTTGAATATGACCATGTGGAAAAAACCCAGGCAGCTATACTGACACAGGAGTCACACTGCTCATGCAGGGTGTGGGTGAATCTTTCTCTGATGGATGTGTCAGCCGAAGCATGGAGATACAGGCTGCTAGGTAAATGTTTCCAGATCAATGGGAAAAGCCAAAAAGAAGATGATCATTTGTAAAATGACATTTTAAAAAGTAGTTTGAAACGCTGAACTTGTGAAAACTAAGAGATAATAGCATGAAAATCACTCTCTTTCTGCACAACATTGTGAGAAAGTTTGCTCTTTAACTACATGACCACATTCACCACATGCATCTGCCTTAGTTGGAGGGTAGCTATTATTAGACTACCATAACTTTACTTGCCTGTATGGATGTAAAGAACTACTAATGCCAATCATTCATGCTATAAAACCAGGTTTTGTGGATACTGTTTCTTGACACAGGAGCTGGGTTTGTGCACTCCCAGTCCCACAGCTTCATTTATTTTTTTATCTGTATATTAGCCTAGTCACCGTTCTGTCTCAGTACTTATGGATCACCACACTCCAACATTTGCCAGGAGATGAGCCTGGAGTACACTCAACCTCACCTGTGCCCTAGTCTTCTGAAACTCAGAGAAGGGAAGGACACTGAGATAAAGGTGAGGACTTAGCTGCCTCTGTGCCTGACCATGGGTAGGAGTGTGGGTGCATCCAGTCTCTATCACAAACTACAGCTGTAAACAAAACTAAAACTAAAACCAAAACCAAACCAAACCAACCAACCAAAAAACCCCAAAACTTGTCCACGCAGGATTTGGAAGCTGTAGTGATGCGTAGATACCCACCAGGGGGTGCCATGCAATCGTCAGAGTTACCATCATTTGTTTACAGTAGTACCTCCAGCAAGGACTTTGTGCCCCTCCAAACCCTGTAGATATCTGAGTTATTCCACAGAAAAGCATTCGCTTTTTGTTGTAGTAAAAACCAGGCCCAGGAGATAATTATTGCAACTGACTCAGACCAACGGGAGCTGTTTTTTACTTTTCAAGAAAAATCTAAAGTAAACAGGAGGAAAGAAAAAGAAAAAAATGACAGATATAACTCATACATTTTTGCATACTATCTCCATTGACTTTACTTCCTCTGAGTGTTGAAGAGCAGTCCTGAGATAAAAATTTCAGTTGATGTTTCAATGTTGTAAAGATTGTGCTTATCGGCAACAAGCAGGAAAACTGGCATAATAATAATGAAAAAAAATTGTTGCTTAGTTTTTTTTTCCAGCAGATATCAAGACTAACAGCACAGAGCTCAGAATGGAATACGTATATATGCTATCCTGGAGTGGCAGATGAGCTCTAACATCCAGTACTACTCTCTTTCTCTTCCATTTGTCCTCACAATTACTTTTCCTAGAATGCCATTTTCTCCACACATATTTTAACAAACTTTTTTTGATGGTAAGAAACTGAAAGGATGGTTATTGTCATTCCTTGGCCTTACATCTCCATCCTGCATATCCTAAGATAGACAATTTACTTATCCGTACTGAGCATTTGACTTCCTTTTGTCTTTTTTCCATTTGACTCATTCCTGACAAGGTATCTACTTTGTCTGACTTCCCCCTACGCATAAAGCTCTTCTACAGGTCTGAGAAGTTGTAAGTAGCAGGAAAATCTGGCACTTTTGGAGACAGGAGATAAATAATGTAGTATAGGCAGGAATTGTATTCTTCATACATCCCACTTTTGGAGGGCTCTTTGGGATGTTTAGTGCTTTGATGCAAGTGAGAGGAAGAGAGGTGGGACAAACTTGCTGAGTCCTGATAGCTTTGGCCAGAAATACAATTCAAAAAACTTTAAAAAAAAATTATAGAATCATAGAATGGTTTAGGTTAGAAGGGACCGCAAAGATCATCTAATTCCAACTCCCCTCCATAGGTAGAGACATGTCCCACTAGAACAGGTTGACGTATCTTCAAGCCCAAGAAGTTATTATCTCACACTACAATTACAAAAGTTCAGTACTGTCCAATGATCACCTTGAAAGTGAGAAAGTGAGCCAGTCCTGTTTGCAAACACTGCAAGAATTCAGTCCTTGTGCACTGAGGCAGCATGAATGTAGTCATTTCAAAGTAGGATGTTAAAATGCCACGCTGAGAAGTGACAGGTTCCAGATATTGGAAGCAAAACACCTGCACCTGTCTCCTGTCTCAGAGCTACTGTGATATGCTCCCAGGCCAGAGGCTCAGTATGGAAGACTGCTTAATGTCAGAGATCCCTGGATGAAGGTGGGAAAGGGGAGAAATGCCATTATCTCAGCTAAACAGAAAGCTGTTTTGAGTTCAATGGGTCATATCATGAGAGATGTTGCTGAGTCAGTTTTGGATTCCCAAGGCCGAGGCAGTGGCATTTGCTGAAAATCCCCATTGTTCATTTCCAGGGAATCGCTGCTGAGATAGGGCAGGAAGGATGCTGTTCAGTGCCATGGTTTTGATGTGTGACTGAAATGGCAAGTTTCTGATGGAGGGTAGTAACTGAAAGCTCATTCCTATATTACTATTCTTGTGACAGAAATAAAGCACCTGAAACAGCTCTGAAGAAAAGGATTGGGATTTTTTTTTTTTTTCTGAATCAGACCAGGTGCCTTATTTTCATCTTAATGCTGTGTCTTCATGTTGATTTTAGGTTGAACTTTAACCTCATAAATACAAGGCAAGGCAAAAATATAATGTTTATGTTTTCTTTTGTTGGGTGTTTCTTATAGTGAGGGCCATGAGGGGCTTTTTGGCTGTTTTCAGCAGACTTTGAAAAATGGATTTTGCATGGCCTGCATGAGAAGGCAGAAAAAGCAGAAGCACTGAATTGCAAATTATTCATTGCTTTCCTTTTCCCCTTCTTGTGTTTGAACGCTGGGGTCTGTGACATTTACAGCTACCTCATGACTCATCTATAAATTACATCCATGACCTTGACTTACTACCAAGTCAGTTCAACATCTAACAATTAAAAACACCAAGCCATCCTTATCTCTGGGCAGCTTCACCGGCACAGAGTCAGTTTGACCCTGTGTACTGAGGTAACAACATAGCCTGCTCTCACAAGCCCCTCTCCTCCCACACGGACAGGAGGGAAAGTAACACACAAAAAACACCATGTTGAGACAAAAGAATTAGGACAGCTATAGTGGAGGGTATAGTGGAGGAAGTTTCCTGAGCGGCAAGAGATCTGGTTAGGAAAGCCAAGGCCCAGTTTAGATTGAATCTAGCCAGGGAGATCAAAGGGAACAGCAAGAATTTCTGCAGGTATATTGATGGTAAAAAGAAGACTAGGGAAGGTGTGGTCCCCTCAGAAAGGCAACAGGTGAAATGGTCATAAGCGATATGGAGAGGGCTGAGGTTCTCAATGACTACCTCAATCTCCACTGCAAAGGCCTCCAGCCACACTCCTGGAGTCATGGAAGATAATGACAGGGATTGGAAGGTAGAATTACCCATCATAAGTGAAAATCAGGTTTGTGACCACCTGAAGAACCTGAAAGTGTTCAAGTCTATGGGACCGGAAGGGATACACCCACGGGTGCTGAG
>WBNM01045734.1:1380-13843 GCA_013399055.1 Ramphastos sulfuratus | reverse complement strand
AGGGGTGGGGAGAAGGTGGAAGGGTGGTTGGGAGCCCCTCCTGGAGACTCTGATTTCTGGGAGGGGTGTTGTGTTTCTGTATTACCTTTAACTTGTATATTTCTGTAAATATTCCTGTATATTGTGTATATACCTGCTTGTATATTGTGCTAAGCTGTAAACAGAGCTTCATTCCTTAACTGCCAGCTGGCTGAGCCTAGTCTGGGTGATTTTACAAAGTGTGGGGGGGAGGGGGGGGCGGATAACTCCCAAACCATCACAGTGTGCAAGAGATAGGAGGACAAATCTATATGCATATGGTAATCAGAATTGTGAATGTGAAACTTCCGTGGTAGTTTCTTTGGCCTAATAGCTAGTCCTAAACCAGAATTAATGCACTATATCCAGAACAGCCCTACTTGCTTTCATCGAAATTACTTCACAAGATGAATGAATTTTGTGACAAAGAAAAAGGCCCAAGATGGATTGAGACATTTTACCAAGGTCTGCAATGACAGGACAAGAGGTGATGGTTTTAAAATGAAGAAGGGTAGATTTAGATGGATTATTAGGAAGAAATTTTTTAAGAGTGGTGACACACTGGAAAATGTAGCCCAGAAATGTTGTGGATGTCCCCTCCCTGGAAGTGTTCAAGGTCAGGTTAGACAGGCGTTTAATCTAGATATAGATGTCTCTACTGATGACAGGGGGGGATTGAACAGCTGACCTTTAAATATCCTTTCCAGCCTGTCTCTGTGTTTTCATGATTATTCAAGTTTAACTTGTCATTGACTCTCAAATAAAAAGGTCCGCTAACACTTTCTAGTGGCAGTTGTATAAGTAGTTCAAGTACAAAAATATTTTCAGTATCAAAATGCAGAATTAGTTGCAACTGAAATCACAGGATTAGGCCACAATAGCAATGAAATCTCACATACACTGTGTATTGACAAGTCAAAACAACTATTCACCATGGTACGGTGTTACCAGAGCCACCAGAGCAGTGATGCTGGAGGGTATTTAGGCACCTAAGAGTATTGATTTTGTACCATTCAACTCTGTTATGAAATCAATGGGAACTGCTTGATGCTCAAGCCTTTTGTAAAATCAAACTGTCAATTCAGAAACATAAATATAGATTTAGAAATCACACTTTAGACAACTGCTTTTTTAAAGACTTGACCCTTAGAGACCAACACAGAAATATTAAAGGTCATGTGCAAATCAAACAGCATCAACATTAACACTGTTTTGGGCATAGATTTTAAAGTCTGACTCCAAAGTGATACAAGCTGTAATGTAGTTTCTCACCTAAGTCAGTTTGTTTGTATTATTAGTACAACTGCCTGATACAACCCTGAATGAAACTTTGAAAATGAGGCCATTTGTTCTTTGTTTTCAGAAAGTTGTAGCAGCTGATGTCCTTTTTTTTTTTTTTCCTTCTTTTCTAGTGTCAGTATGAGTGAGTATTCTCTTTTTGAAATTAACACTCCCAAAAATCAAGGAACTTTGTATCTTTTAAGCTGTATTAAAATACTTCATGCAGCTAAAGAATCTTTAGTTATTTGGTCAGAACAATAAAATAAATGCTTAGATAGTTTCACTTTGTCTAGTTGATGCTTACAGACCACTGTTTAAATCAAGCAAGAGACATGCAGGAGCTGTGGTGACATATGACTCTGAGATGGCCGTGTGAAAGCCTTGACTACACTGATACTGCAGGACTAACCCTGTAAAATGGAAGGAATCCAGAATTAGAGCCTCATGTCTTATAAGGAGATGCTCAGAAAGGATGTTGTTTAACTGGGAGAAAAGGAGGCTTCCGAGAGACTTTCTCACTCTCTAAACTACCTGAACGGAGGTTGTAGCAAGGTGAGTCTTTCTCTTTTCCAATGTAACAAGTGATAGGACAGGATGAAACGGCCTCAAGCTGCACCAGGGGAGGTTTAGACTGGATCTTGGGAAAAATCTCTTCACTTAAAATGTTTTGAGTCACTATCCATGGGAGTATTTAAAAGAAGTGTAGATGTTACCCTTAGGAACACGTTTCAGTGGTGGACTTTGCAGTATTTAGTTTATGGTTGGACTCAATGATCTTCAAAGTCTTTTCTAATCTAAATGATTCTACAGTGCTATTTCCTGCATACTTACACGAGTAGGACTTTTTTACATGGATGTTACTTGCATACACATTTGTTCCAGGGCAGTGTCTGAGACTAAGGTTTTTTTACAGCAAATATGTTTACTATTTCGTTTTGTTAATATAGAAAAAAATCTCTAGATCAGTAAGAAAGAAATCAGGACTGATTGTTATGCTGGTTAGGGCTAGGCAAACATAGCAATAATTTCTGTATAGATTGTTCTGGATTTCAGAATCTCTACTCATCTAAGGACAAAGAAGGGAAAGCAGTCTTGACTTCAGGATACATAACTAGGGTTCACATAATGGGAATTTGCTGGCCTCACCATTTTTCTCCCTTGGCATGGATTTCTCTTCTGTGACTGAGCTCTCATTTCCGCTCCCCCTCTCTAGTTGTTTCTTTTATCTATTCAGATCCTAAGTTTTGGATAGTGAAAGGAGGGGAAGGCATATTCAAATTCAAATTTCAAGGCTGATTTGTCTCATATGATTACTTTCAGACTTTGACACAAACATTAATTAAGTGTGCATAGCTTTCTGAAAAATCAAGGGGCACTTACAGGCAGGTGGGTGCTGTGGTCTTAATGCTGGGTTCCAGACACTCAGCCTGGATGCACACATCTCTGTCCTGCCAGCCCTTTCTGATGTACTGTTCCTGCTCACACACCCCAGTTCATGCATTCCAGCTTCTCTGTAGGATCTGCAAAGGGATGGAGCATGCTTCAGCTCCTGCTGATGGATGGAGAGTTGGCAAAGTGTGCAGGAAAACACATGCTGCACACTGCAGACATTCTGTTGTCGTGCAGGGCACAACACAAACTTAGCTTAATAATTTACACAATATTCTCCAATATTCCTATTCTGCTTTATACTTGTCAGTTAGTAGCATTTGAACTTTCTTTTTATTCTGAAATATTATCATAAGTAAATGCTATTGGAGTTATTTGCAGAAATTACAATATGCATTTGTGTTCTGTAACAGAGTCAAAGCATTTACATGAAGTACAAAATCTTCATACGAAGTAAACTCCAACCTGTTTTAGCCCTTTGTTACCCAGCAATATCACTGTAAGATTATACAGTCACCTTAGCTACAAATACCTTTGCCAGAGAAGTAATAAAAAATAAATAATAAATAAATTAAAAATTTATAGTTAGAAGTTCCAAGATTATCAATAAAAATACAGAATCAATTCAGTCCAAAACATTAGGAACAGCGTTAAGTGTCATAGATCTCCCAGAAGTTTTATTTTAATTGTAGATTGATTAAAAATTAGAAATCATTAAAATGAATTGACATCTATGAGGAATCTATACATTTCAATGTGGATATACCTTTATATCAAGAACTTCTTTCTTTTTACGTAATTCCAGCATAGACCAAGAATTTTAATTGTGATGTAAAGGACTTGTCATGAAAGCAAAATAGCTTCACAGCCTTATATTCCAGCAGTTCAGGATACTGTGTTTATTTATTTTACCTCAGCAAGCAATGATATTGAAATTACTTTGAATCAGTGAAAATATCTAAGAAAATAAGCATTCCTTTATCTATCTATCTATCTATCTATCTATCTATCTATCTATCTATCTATCTATCTATTTATAAATTTTGAAGGGAAGTAGAGCTTTGATTGAGCTTCACATGTGCATACACTTTTACTGAGGTCATGATCTGAAACCTGACCAGCCTGAGACTTTCAAAAATACAAATAGTTGTAGTAAAACAGAAGTGCTGTACAATTCTTGGCATTTTTTCTTATAGTGATTAAGACACACAGAGAAAGAGGTGTTTTTTGTGTGTAACTGACATGATGGAGAAGGATAACTGATAGTCCTCGATGAAGACGTGTAAATATAACTGATTAAAAAAAATTACTGTAATTTTTCTGCATGGTCTCTCACAAAGGAGACTTGTGCTGTGCAGCTAGGTAGAACTGAACTGAAGTGATTACAGGCTCCAAAATGTAGATCTTTGCCCTGCTTCTTTTGAATCATTTATGGATGGTAGTATTTCCCTGAATTACATTCTATAGCTCTGTATGCCAAGACAGCAGTGCCTGCATTTGCTCATTTTGCGTATCTCATGGCCCTGATATTGACTGCGACTTCTTTGCTTAAGAAGTGGCTTTCTTGTAGCTGTAATGTTTATAACTACAAACATACTGTCAATTTGCAAAAAGTAACTAGGAACAGAGGCAGTAGTCCATAATGCTATGGATTTAATAAACATGAATACAAACAAGAACTCTTTTAAGAAATCTTTGTATTGCTCATTCCTTTTGAAAAAATATGTCAACACACTCCTCAATGCTAAGCTCCCATGGTTCCCTAAAATAAAAGTGATAAAGTAATATTGTGACAGAAATGACAATTAGTGTGGATTTTAAACTTCTGCGGCAAGTCATTACAGTGAAAAAATTCTTTCTGCTGTTGAACATAGAAGGACTGAAAGAAGATAACAGGTGTTACGACACATGCCGTGGGGAAATTTTAAAGTCCAGACTGTATTTAGTAGATGGTTCCTATTCATATAGCTCTGTACATAGATAATTTATTTCATGTTATTTCCTGTTAATGTCACCAATAGTAGATGTGACACAGTGGTCTAGGATTAACAAAAAGATTGGTGGTACTTCCTTGTTTGTCCATTCTTTCCTCCCTTGAAACTTCTGCATCCAAGTCACAGGGCAGACTGAGTGATGCAGCTCTCTGAGGGTAGAAATCAGTACCCTGTTGATCCATTTGCTAATGCTGTCTGAGTGGTCCAGAAATGTAGGAAGAACACTGGCTTCACCACAGCCCTTTTATAATTCCCTAGAGCAGTGTGCTGCAAGGAAACAAGCAAAACCATCCTTCTGCTGACCCCAAACCTCTCAGAGTGAAGCTAGATAAAAGCAGCCACAGCGTGTGTCACATATACAAATTGTATCTCGAAAACCCACTAAGAAAGGAAGCTGTGGCAGGAGAATTGTTATTTCTCTTGAGGAATTAATGCCTTCCTGTGTTACTTAAGTGTTCATTCAGCTTTTGCTCACCATTTTGTCCTAAGATGTGCCTAAAGTCTCCAGCCGGCCCATAAGGAATTCCCTAACAGCTATTACGGTATGTCATTGTCGCTAAACCTCAGGACAATTCTGCAAATAAATGAGCCATTTTAAAGCTGTGACTTTGTATCAAAGAGACAGATTCCAATAGAGGAGCAATAACTGTCTAATACCTTTTGTGCAAGATTTCCAAAAGTGGTTTTATTTTATGGTCCAGCTTCTCATCTCCATTATATCAATCTCTACGTGTGAAAAAAACAAATCCAAAACGTCTCCTAGAATGACAACCTGCCTGCCCCTGACCGTGGAGCTTCTGAAATCATGCTGAGCATCTCATTAAAGGACTGTCAAGTATTGTTGGCTTTCTGCCTGAAATTTGCTGTGAAGGGTTATTGCTAGCCTCAAGGAACTACTCTTCTTTAGTTCTGGAAAATGATAGCTTCTGAAGAGAGAACTTTGTAAATTGTCCATGCTTATAGGAGGCCAAACTATTCTTTTTATTGTTCATGTACTTCCTCTTATTGTTGAAGTACTTTATTAAGAGCGCTTATATCCAGAGGATGAAGTGGGGAGGGGGTAGTAGACAGTAGTTCTGATGTCCATAGGGCTGAAAATGGATCATTGCAATCACTGTTACTAAATTAACCCCAGCCTAATTCCTCCAGCCAAGGAAAGAGCAAAATTCACCAGATAGCTTCCAAAATGCAAAAATCCCATGAGATATCTCACAGCAAAATATTACAATTTCTTTGACTCAGCTGTCCCAAACTGTACTCATCTTTTCACAGAAAGCAGCAAGCTTCTGCTCAGCATAGGACGGGATTTGTTGACTCCTGTTGGCAAACACAAATGGGGTGGAGGGCATCTGCAGCATGCCCAGCATTTTCAGTGCTACCTCTTGGAGAAGAAAGGTATAATTTGCAATTTCCCCTGTACTTTTCACACCTCTATTTTGCAGAAAGACAAAATGTCTTCATTTCAAAATTTTCTTAATCTTTTTTTCCCATTGTGTTACACAAACACATCTTGGTAGGAGGATGTGAAGGGGCAAATCATAACAGAACACAGTCACTGTTCCTATACTCTATTGCTATAGCGTTAGTGTTTTTTAAGTAAAATAATTCTGTGATATCTGATAGGAGATAATCTGGAGACCACGTTAACAGACGTAGTTTTTTCCTTTGCTCATGCACAGGGATAATATTAATTCATTTTAAAGTGGATAAAAGATACAACCTGGCAAATTAATAACTAGTTAATGGAAAATAAAATGAATGGCATGCTTTTGATATTAGCACTCTATTAACATTGTTTCAGTGCTAAACAGTGTAAAATTTTTACAGCAAAGGAGAGCGAAGAATTACACTTTTTTCTTTGCTTTTGCCAGCACCTTTTCCACTGTAAATGATAAAATTTGAATGACATTCATGAATTTCAATGAGAATGTAAAACTAGATTTGCAGGTACTACAGCTGTACTTAGCACTGAAATAAGACTAGTTTGTCGTTAGTAAAAGTATTTTTAACATTGAAAAACACTTTGATTTTAAAATTGTTTCTACTTTAAAATTCAGTGAAACAAAGTTGAGGCATCTCTACAAGATCCGTATTGTGGTTTTGACTTAAAATGCAATGTGTTCATTACAAGAATATGTATAAGAAAACATTTGAAACACTCTGTTTATTAGCTATATTATGATTTTGGCCAAAACAAACTATGCCAATTTTTTCTCTGTAGGTGTAATTTTTTTTTTTAATTCTTTCCTTTCAATAAATAAGACCATCACTTTTCAAGAGAATTAAAATGATCTGTTTTGATTGTAACTGANAAAAAAAAAAAAACAACAAAAAAACCCAAATATATGTGTGTGTGTGTGCGCATCTCTATCTATATAGAAATAATATTGTGCTTTTTTAGGGATGTAGAGTTTTGCTCTAATATTTAGTTTCTTCAACCTCATTTTGTGTCTATGTTCCTGCTTCCTCAGGTCCCTAGTAGCTGTTGTCATTGACTCTAATAAATATGGTTAGAATGAAATAAAACCCACAGAAATCTACCTTTTTGCTAGCCTGTGCAGCCTGTGCCTTTATCAGATGCTTCTCCTTTAAGATAGCTTAAACTTTAGGTACTTGCTCCAGTTTCAAACATCACCACAGAACAGCACAGGAGTTTGCAATCTGGTGCACACAACACCACCAACAACAACAAAAACCACCTTCATGGCAACATCACAACAGGAATTTTGAATTGTGAATAACCAAATAAGTTTATAAAGGCATGATGGTTGTGAGGCGCCTGGAGCATAAGCCCTATGAGGAGAGGCTGAGGGAGCTGGGACTGTTTAGCTTGGAAAAAAGGAGGCTCAGGGATGACCTCATTGCTGTCTACAACTACCTGAAAGGAGGTTGTAGCCAGATGGGGATTGGTCTCTTCTACTAGGCAACCAACAACAGAACGACGGGACACAGTCTCAAGTTGTGCCTAATACCCAGACTAAACCTCCCTTGGTGCAGCTTGTAACCTTTTTCTCTAGTCCTGTTTCTTGCCATGAGGGAGAAAAGGCTGCCCCCTCCTCACTCCAACCTCCCTTCAGATGTAAAATGCGTAATACTTGAGTGACTTGATTATTTACAAGCGTGTAACATTGTTTTGTGATTGGACATTGTGTACACTTCTGCCTTTGCCTCTCCTGCTGTCCAATCAGAGCGTCTTCAGAAGTTCATTTTATCCTACACTTTGAGTGTTTTCTGTTGCTTGGAATCCGCAGCTCTCAAATGGGATTCACAGAATCATAGGATCGTAAAACAGTCTGGGCTGGAAGGGACCTCTGAAGGTGATCTAGTCCAACCCCTCTGCAGTCAGCAGAAGCATTCTGAACTAGACCAGGCTACTCAAAGCCCTGTCGAGCCTCACCTTTAATATCTCCAGGGAATGGTTAAATGGCTAAATGCCACTGAGGATCTGTGGTTTCATCACCCTGTGTCTGTGCTGTTGCATCCATAAAATAAGGAAAATATTTCTTAAAGAAAAGTAGTTGCTGTTGACTGAGACATAGGACAAAACAATAACGTACCACTGCACAGTCAAGCCCAAACAGATGGTCTTCGCCTTCTTTCAATAACAGAAGCTCTGCTGTCTTCTACCTCACAATGATCACAAAGTCAGAAGCCTCCTTCACATTAAGATACAGTCTTTTGTTTCCACTGTTGACTCCTTATGTACTGTTTTGCTCAGTAATGTGGCGTGACAACCTTTAGCCTATTTTTATTAGAAATAAATCATTAATCTATATGATTATGCGATCTCTGAGGGCATAAAGGGATTTCATTGGGAGAATTCATTGGGAGAGAAGAACAAAAGTTTCTGTTCAGCAAAGAGCTTACAGACTTGTTTAATTTTGTTGGAATTCCTTTAAATATCCCTAGTATTCATGGTGACTTTTCTGGATAGGGTCCTGACCTCAGTGCCAGACCTGGAACAGGTAATCTTCAGTGCAATCACACGGCACCTACAGGATGGGCAAAGGATCAGGCCCAGCCAGCATGGGTTTAGGAAGGACAGGTCCTGCCTGATCATCCTCATCTCCTTTTATGATCAGGTTACCTTCCTGGTGAATGCTGGGAAGGTTGTGAATGTAGTCTGCCTGGACTTCAACAAAGCCTTTGACACCATTTGCCACAACAAGCTCCTGACAAAGCTGGCAGCTTGTGGCTTGGACAGATTCACAATGAAATGGGTCAAGAACTGTCTGGAGGGCCAGACNAGCCTAGAAAAGAGGAGGCTCAGGGGTGACCTCATTGCTGTCTACAACTACCTGAAAGGATATTGTAGCCAGGTGGGGGTCGGTCGCTTCTCCCAGGCAACCAGCAACAGAATGAGGGGACACGGTCTCAAGTTGTGCTAGGGGAGGTCTAGGCTGGATATTAGGAGGAAGTTCTTGACAGAGAGAGTGATTGGCATTGGAATGGGCTGCCCAGGAAGGTGGTGGAATTGCCGTCCCTGGAGGTGTTCAAGAAAAGACTGGATGAGACAATTTGTGCCATGGTCTAGTTGATTGGATAGGGCTGGGTGATAGGCTGGACTGGATGATATTGGAGGTCTCTTCCAACCTGGTTGATTCTATGATTCTATGTGGGAATGCAATAAAGAGAAATGTAAGAAAGAAAAATAATGAGCTGTGTAGAGAGGGAACAGTGTTGATTCCCAGGAGTTACAGGTGAGGAAGAAGCAGAAGTTAAGGGATCAGATGTCCCAGGAGAAAAAGAAGGTCAAGGGAAGAAGTATGTTCAAAACAAAAATATTAGTCATTCATATTATGTTAATGCTCTGTATTATGGTATAAAGATACTCTGGCTGTAATAAAGTTGATTCTGTGTGCCCTGGTGAAGTCTACTGTGTGCCTCCCTATAGGTCCGTATTTCAATTTTTAGGAATTGAAAGAAAGCAGTTTCCAATGGAGAGAGCTTCCAGTATAAGAGATACTTGGTAAAATGCTTTGATTGATTATTGGTCACCTAGTTTTAAAATTTTCAGCCTTGAGATAGCATCGACAAGTATGTTTCAGGAAAGGTTTCTCATTCTCTTCCCCTTCTAATTTGATCTTCGGTAGTTAGCAAATACTTTCATATAACAGCAAGTTCTTCAACTCTAAAACGGTTAAAATTGTGAGGCTTTTTCTTATGAAACTTGCCAGAATGAGCTGAATGACATGCAAAATGTGGAAAGTATAGAGTAAATAAAGTTTGGGTATTTCCTTAGTGAAAAGAAAGGCTAGCAACAGTCCCAGCATGTAATAGGAGCCAGGTTTTTTTTTTTTACTTTTTTGCATAGTGAAGCATCCATGATTTAGTTGTTGATTTTGTGCTATGCTTTGGAGTCTGCTTTTAGTTTCTTTCCACCTTTCTTACAAGCTTCCAATTCAGTGAAAACTTCCTTTACATTGTATCACAAATACAAAAATACCTCTAAAGAATTTTGAAAGAGCAGTTATTTTCAACAGCAGTAGAATTCCTCCAACAGGAAGGCTAAATAAAGGACCTAACCTGAAAGTCTGACCTACAGTCTATTTTCATTCTGTATCACAACATGACTGTAGAACAATAATGGAGCCATTTTATCTTTCATGAAAGAATAGCAGATACTAACTCTGGGCTCATTATTTCTCATTAATGGTTTGGGTTTTTTTAAATTGTTGTAAAAAAAGGGAAGTATATTTTCACGTCTTTATATTTCAGAGGATGTTTTTAGTAGACTGAGAAAGGTATTAATTACTTACTAATATCAGGTAGACGTGTAATCCAGTTCCTATGGAGCCAAGGAACTGATATCCATGCAAGTATAATAAAAATGAATGCAACTTTAGATTACTTTAAGGATAATTCATATCCTTACAATTAGATACACAATCACTGTTTTGTTTTGGGGTTGTTTTTTTTTTTCACATAAAAAATTGTGGTTGGTATTTTTCAATTCATTAATATATTTTACTGTTTCCTTCTGCAATTGGACCTTGTTTGCTAGTTGCTACACAGCTGTGGATAATCAAAGCAGTGGAAGTATCAACAGCACATACAAAAAAGTGGTGTTTTGGTAGTGATCTCTGTTCTTAATTGCTGATGGGAAGTGCACAAAAATAAATAGCTACAAACCTTTCAATCTGACTCACACAGGGCAAATGTTTCTCAGCATAGTGGTTGCCCAAGGTGTGACTGTGTAATAAATTACTTAAAGCATAATATTTCAGATTATTTTACTACAGTGCTTGTCTGAATGTTTATGCATAGCAACACATCAATCACAATATTCTCTTATTTAAAGTTTTGATAGCACAGATCATGATACTCTCTTATTTAAAGTCTTGGCAGCATGATGTAAACACATCATTTGCATAGCAAATTCCATGCAGTTAAAAAGATCTATAGATTTGTTAGGGACAGGTCAGAATATGCCAAGTAAGGTAATATTTCCAAGAGATTCAAAGGAATGATGTATTTCCTAAACTATCCACCAAATTGGTTGCATGAAAGACAAAAGCTAACCACATATCTTGAATTCAGATATCATGGGCATAAATCATATGTAAAATGTTATCCCTCTATACCTATGGTAAGCCATAGATAATAAAAAACATTTTTTTTTTCTTTCACCAGTATTGAGATTATGGAACATGTGTATGGATACTTGGAACTGTTTTTATTTTTTTTTAATTCAGGTCCATGTACTCTTTTAATACCACTCCTAGGTCCTTCTGTTCTTTCTCACACACACACACACACACACACACACGCACACACACACACACTGCCTTCCCTTTATAAAGTACTGGAAAGAAAATGTCAGTATTTCTTTAAATTGTCCTAATACTAAGTATTTGCCTAGATAATTGTCAGTTACATAGAAATAGAAAATGAAAAAAGTATATGGAAGGTGGAGCAAATAAACACAATAATACCCTAAAAGGGTTGCAGCTTTCATATAAAGTTTAAATCTTCTTTTTTTTCACTTGTTTTAAGATATAATCTCTATAAACATTATTTGCTGTATTCACTCAGTTGTACTTTATATGTTGAAAACAATTCTTTTGCATTAAACTCATTGTAAGGCAGCGCAGAAGACCTCATACTGGATTTAAATTGTATTGCAAAGTATAAATCTATGTCTTTTCCATGTTTTTTGGTAATTCTAACAGTTTTAATAGAAATAGTGAGATTGAGAACAATCTTAAAATTGTGGAAGAAGCATTCAATGAATGGATACACTATGAAATTGTATTCCATTTCATTGCAATGATAGTATAGTATGGAAGTGGATGGAAAGTACAGAACAATAGTTCATAGCACTGAAATTTCATCATCTTTTAAATAAACAACGCTAATAGTTTAGTTTAACACAGAATTAAAAAAAAAAAAATAAAACCAAACCACCAAAACCTCCTTTATGTATATCCATTCATTGCAATAATAGTTTCATAGCATTTTGTTTCCTTCTTTATGAGCACCTTTGTAGTCTTCCCATCAACTAGGAACAAACTGAATTATACAGCAGAAGGAGCTATGGTTACACTTTGAAATTGTTGCTTTGAATGTTGGGTGGCCTCATCTGCAAGAGTAGTCTAAATCTTTTATCAAAACAAACCAGGCATTGCATGCTCCCAGGGTCTCAGGGTTATTCTCACTGAGTTATTCTCAGGGTTATTTTCACTGAAATTAACATGATTTTTTCTTCTAATACACAAAAATCAGTGTAAGTTTAAAAAAAAAAAAATATTTTCCCTCTCCGTAACTAATAATTGTTAATG